>JACEIK010001326.1:153450-174760 GCA_018107945.1 Datura stramonium
GTCCTCGAACAATAATCTTACACCTCATGCAATTGACACCCAATCATGGCTACTTTGGCTCGACAATCCAAGCTACGGTTATACTGATTATTTAATATAGAAAATCATCAAGAAAACATGCATAGTCTCATCAATAAAATGACATTCAATGCATTAAGACCTCCTAGACTCATGAATCGACTCTCGATATCGGCAAACTCATGCAAATCATCTAATCAAGACATCTGACACGAATTACCATCTCTCATCAAGCATGTGCCCTCACAACTCAAGAGAATTTCCCTTTTCAATCCTAAGACCTCAAAAACATTATATGCAGGGGCATATGAACACGATTTTTCTCTCTCTCCCAAGAAATTCACATGCATCATGTCATGAATCATAAGCTTGCCTCTAGTGTATTACTCCACTAATATAAGGACGTGTGATGTAAGATCATGTAGGACTTAACGGGTTGTAATGTAAGCTAAGGAACTAGCAAATACTGGGCTAACCAATAGTAGCAACTAGCGTCCTTAAGCGCTTTTCAATACATCCCANCAACTAGCATCCTTAAGCGCTTTTTTAATACATCCCATCAACATTATGGGCATTGTTTCTTCCTTCATCCTCCCATTCTTGAAGTCTTTCTTTATTTTTTTTTCTTTTCTTTAAGCACACCCGACTTAACAACAAAGATTAGTTATACATCTTTATTTTCTTTAAATCCAGCAAGTGCACCTTTGACCTTTACTTTACTTTCCTCACTTTGCCTTTTCTTTTCTTTTCACAATTCTCACTCCTTGACACTGTGGGAAAATTATTTTTCTTGAGCGCTTAAGAGTTTTGGATCAAATTCATGGATAATGGAAAGAAGGGGTTAAGCTCGGTTTACACCTTTTCGACAAAAGAAAAGAAATAGGCTAAAGGCTCAATGGGCTAACTAGGATTGACCTTCAAGGTGGGTATGAAAAAAAAACTTTCAGTTCAAACAAAGATACGCCTACATCCTTTCCTACACTACACTTCCTTCATTTCATTTCGTACACACACCAGGCAAGTTCTACACAATTAACAATAGCATGGAATAATCGAAACCTCTCCATACACTCATTGCACATGCTCAATTTCAAGAAATATTCACAGACTCTTCAATCAGCTAATTACAAGAATTCAAACATTAAGCCTCAATCACACCAAATCGAACTATATGCCGTAGGTATCTCAACATATTTACAAAGTTGCATGCTTTCATACGAATCACCTTTGCATTCTAAATATCATGTACAACACGCAACAAGAATTTTGCAACCATAAAGTAGCAACACGTTTGGGATACAAACAACAAACAAAAATAAACTAAAGAATAAACTATCTATCGACTACATTTCCCTTAAGACGGTGTCGTCCATCCATCATAGAGACGGCCTTGCGACTTCGGTTCAATGGGACTATTCTCGGTAAAAGAACCGAATACAAACGCGAGAAACCCAATCATAAAAATAATTAAACGAAACAAAATTTTAAAAATATCGATAATTTCGATAAAAAATATTTAAAACCTATAATATAAAAAAAATAAAAAAAATAAAAAAAATAAAAAAAATAAAACATACACACAAAAATCACGGGGTCACAATTTTTTCCAAGCACAACAACAAAATATGAATATCAGCAATAACAAGACAACAACAAGCACCTAACTACTCCCCACCCCACACTTAAAACCGAACTTTGTCCTAGTGTTCCTTAAATTCAACATAACCTGAAGTGGGTGGTGAAACTCCACTGATGAATCGAAGTATTCAACTTCTTCGTCAGTGCCGGCTACGCCCTCATCCCATGTTCGAATCGCCCCCATCGTCCTCACATCATACTCAACATCAGGTCTCGGCGTGTCTCCTCATGGTGGGGACGTCGTCATCCATGAGCTCCACAAAGCTGGCCCCACCCGACATAGAGCCCCAGCGTTTCGCCCAGAAGGGTAGTCAGTCGAGTTGCCACAGCTCATCCTCTGGTGCTGGCCTCCCGCCTATGCACAGGCGGAGAATCTGCATCCTGGGACATGCGGGCCATGTACTATCATCCCGAGCATGTCGCTCGGCCTTCAGGTATGAAAATGGCCCGTGAGTGGTGTCGGGTGCCTTGGTTTGGTGACTTCCACGGCACGCCTATCCATCAGCGGGATGTAATCCGGGGGCCTCTTCCTCAATATCCGGGCCCCTCGAGGCATTAATTGACAAGCCCACCAAACCGTACTTGTGCTGATGCAGCGGGCTCTCTTCATGGCGGATATGTCACTGCCCCAACATTTATCTCCGGCCACTCATTAGGGCATACACCGAAACATACAGTCGGGTGACATGTCATGTGCCGGGGATCGAGGTAGGAACTCACAATTTTGCGAGATCACAGCTTCCCACATTCATCTACTTGAGTTGGGCAATGTCGATGGTAGCCCCTCTCCTTATGCCTGTTCCACCGTGCTGTCGAACGGGCTCCACACAAGGTGCATATGATTTCCGCATATGGTGGGTGATGTTGTTTGTGGAGTACGTAGGCGTCTATGTTACGCACCCCCGAAGATGGCATTCGAGTGATGGGGCTCAAGAGTGACAATTTGACCCCTTATTTTGACGGTGTGACTGCGGGCGTCGGGTTCCAATTTACATAGAACTCCCGAATCGAAGTGCATATTGCACTCTTGGGCTCTTTCAAATATGAAGCTCGGCCGCGAGTGTCAATCTGTGGACAATTGAGGGAACTCATTGAGCTCCTTGCAATGTGCTCCTCGGGAAGTATTTGTTTTCCTTATGCTTTGTGTACCACTTCTTCCCGCTCGTCCGTCACCCCGTCGGGTTCCGTATTGGCGGCGTTGGCCACGCCGAACCGCTGGTGCTGCTGCTCCCGGACTGATTCTTTTTCCTTCCGGCGCCCGGTAGATCGCCCTTCCCTTTGTCTTGCACACTTTGCCATTGTTCTGTCAAATCAAACGAGCCGGTCCCAATGTTAGTCAATTAAAATTAGCCTCGACTAAGGTTGGGTTAAGCTAGGCCACCCACACTTAGTCATGGCCACACTCCCGACATTCTGACAGACAATCCTCTTTTTCCAATTTACAAAAAATAAAAAAACAAAAATGCCTCGTGCATTGAGAGTTCGATGGTATAAATTCTATGTACTACTCGGACTTCGTCTGACTAATCACAATATTACCATCGATAACATTTCATCACATAGCACTTAGCAAAATTCAACCCAACCTACGCAATTCACCAATTTCTAGCCATATCCACAATTTCATTCTCAGACGATCCGTCGTGTCTTTAGCATATTAACATTAAGCACAACACAAGTCACCTCACCCAACATGCACAACCCAACAAGAATTTCACATTTCAACTCAATTTTAACTTCTTCATATTCAAATTCAAACCTAGCTACAATTTCAAAAAAATTTGATCAAGCATGTATATATCACGTTCATACAATCACAATGATATTACGAACATGAATCAACAATGGCAAATGAATTTAAGCTCAATTTCTACTTAGGGCAAGGTTTGCTCACTCTAACAAAGTCAGAAAATTAGGCAGATTGAGATAGAGTTGAAGAACATACCTTGAAGTCGATGGAAATGAAGAAAAGTTGAAAGCTCGTGCCTAGTTAAGTGTCACGTTGAGGAAGGGGGAAGGATTTTGGGGTGTTTGTCGTGGAGGGAGGAAGGAATGGGGAAAAAATGAGGAAATCGGGGTTAAAAAGTGGGATTTTGCGTGGTCACCCGGCGGCCAGTGTGACCCGAGCGAAATGGCACTGACGTGTCACGGAGGGTAACGCGGGCACCCCTGCGTGACCTGCAGGCCACATCAGCGTAGGTGTTCTAGAATTTTAAAATTCCGGGGTTTACACCTCAACGTGTCACGGAGGGAGCAGCGGAGGCCCTCCTCAGTGACACGGAGCCATCCGCGTAGGCTGTTGTTTGTCACTTTTATTTTCTTACCTCGATTTTTTTCCTTTGTGATTCTTTGCATTTTCGCCTCGTTCAACTGAAATTCATCTTACAACAAGAATTGGTTAGAACCCCCGCGAGGTTTTGAACACAACACAATATTTTATTTTTTTTATTTTTTTTAATGTTTCTTTTTTCTTTTTAATTAACTAACAGCACATCAAATACAACAATTTCACAGGTTGCCTCAAGTGCGAGCGCGAGTTTACCGTCGCGGATCGACGACATTTAAGCTAATTCAGCCCCTAGGGTGACAACGTTTTCTCCTGTGCGCCCCCACCCGTATCATGCTTACACCTCTCCGGTGGTTTCCCCTGGCTCCGTGACTCAACGCTACGAGTGATATCCGGCGATCAAGCCACGTTGATCCTTGAGAGTTCCTCGTACACGGCCAGGAAGCTTTGTAGCCTTGTACACATCAAAAACCTCCACCTTGTCGTGCGCTCGCATAGTTAGCCGCCCCTGCGGCTACATCAATTAGCGCTTTCTCGATCGCTAAGAAAGGACGTCCCAAAATAAATAGAACGTCCGCGTCTGGCTCAAAATCCCGGCCACGACAAAGTCTACCCAGGGAAGATAAGGGAGCCCACATGCACCGGCCCACTTCCTCCACAATGCCATCGGATCTTGGCCAAAGAGCAGATCCGCTAGTTGCAAGATCAGCATTTGTTGGTGGGACTCCCTAGCCCAACTTCTTGAATACCTATGTCGGCATCAAGTTAATGCTCGCTCCCAAATCACATAATCCATGAGCTTGGATACTTTTCCCAATTGTAATTTGGTGTAAAGCTCCCGGGGTCCTTGAGCTTTTGGGCAACTATTTTGTATCCAGGGAAGTGCACTCCTCCCGTAAGAGCTGCATAGCGTACTCGAGTCCAGCCTTCTTTTGTTCACCACGATGTCCTTGATGCTGCGTGCCCGACACTCTGCCAAAACATCAACAAGGAGTAGGGTGATATGTACTGTTTAAGCACCTCCATGATCTTTTAGAAACACGCTTCCTCCTTGTGTTTCTTTAATCTTTGAGGGAACGAGGGTGGTGGTCTTTACGGTTCGAGCGTCCTTCTTCTTCCCTACTCTCATCATTATGCTCCTCTCTCGTTCTACCAACTGCACTCCATTGAGGTGGTCTTTGCAGTTCCACCTCTTTCGAGTTGTAAACCACTCCTTGTGGTCAGCTGCGTTCAACTTTTAGCGGGGTTGGGATCGGTGTCACTCGGAGAGAGATCCTCCTCTAGGCACGGTGTTTTGAGCTCCGACAAATTGCCCAAGCTGGTACTCCGGCGCAGCACAGCTAAGCGATTGTTCTTTACATGGTGCCAATTTCACATAGTGCACTTTTGCAATTGAGCTTAGTTAGCTATCATTGTCTTGAACATCTCCTCAGCCGGGTGATGGTGGTGGAGGAGGTGCATTGTTGCTTGTCTTGCGATAGTTATATTTTGCCCTCATGATTTCTCTGCGCCCCGACTCGAACTGTGCCTTTAATGGTTGTTTGCTACCCCAAGAAATTCGGGTGATTCCTCCGAGTTAAGATTGTAGGCTTTGTTGCCATCTTGTTGGTAGTTAATTCTTTGTACATTACCAACAAAGTTCACCGAATTCAGATTCGCTCCACAACACTCGGGTGAGTGTTCATTACTCCATGCACCAAATGTACTACATTCCTTTGGGGCTTGAGATTGATTCAAGCTCATGTGCCAAGTGGGTGTTGAGTTGGTACTAATGCGGCTGTGCGGCGATAGGCATAAGCCCATCCACTTCTAAGACTCAGTGCTTTCCTTGTTCCTCATCTTGAAGAATTCCGCATTCCCTCCAGGATTTCCCTGCGAAATATGATTCAACAAATGCTCTGACACCTCATACGTCTTTTCTAATGCTTATCCCAATTTCTTTGAGTCCGGCCACAAAATTTTTGTGTGGGGTTCCAAACCCTCTATGAAAATGTGCATGACACATCTTTGGATTGGTGGTGATGAGGACAATCCTGACATCGATTTGAATTTCTGCTCCTGACGATATGATTCTCCCCCTCTCTTTGTTTTAAAACTTAGAATTTGACTTCTAAGTCTTGCTCTTACCGGATGGAAAGAACCGTATCAAGAATTTCTTTGCAAGATCATCGCACGTGTGGTGATGGAATTGGGTGGCTTTCGGCTTTCAACCACCTCTTAGCTTATACAGTGAAAATGGGAACAATTTAAATGACATAATCGATGACACTCGGCGAGATGTAAGTGTCACTTATCTCCAAAAAGGTTTGAAGATGTTGTTGTGGATCCTCGTGAGGAGACTGTGAATTCCCGCTGGTGTGCGGCAATTGCACCATGTGTTTAAACTCGAACCTCCCTGCGAGCGGCACCCGGGTTTGCGAATGCTAGATGTGCATTTGTTAGCATGTGGGATTGCCACTTCCTTGAGCCAGGCCTAGCTGCCATTTCCTCAGGCACTAACACTGCCACACAAGTGGTGGGATTCTGTGGTTGCTCCGGGATTGTTTGTCGAGCAAGCTGCGGCTTTCTCTGACTCTCCACTTTGACGTGATGGAATTGTCTTTCGGCTCTAAGTATGAGTCCACCAGCTCCTTGTCTGCCGCCAGTGTTCAATAGAATTTAATATCTGCAAAATATAGGCTAAGACAAGTTGTATTTTTAATATAGAAATAGCAAACTAACAATTAAGAAAATTTTTTACCAATTGCGGTCGACAGCGGCGTAAAACTTGTTCGGTTATCTGGATGACTACACGCAAGTGCACGTGAGTCCGAACAAGTAGTAAAATGGCTCAAGTAAGCCAAGTATAGATCCCAGCGGTGGTGGACTAAGGTATCGGTCTAATCAAGTGTCGATAAACTTTAACTCTAAAATGCAGACAACGGTGTGAAGAAGATTTTGATATTTTGTTTCTAATTTATACTAAGTCTAAAACAGACTATACAATTTAGTCTGAACTATAAGTATGAGCATCTTTGAGAATAAAACAAACATGTAGAGAAATAAATTATCGATACAATTTGGTTAATCTTTCCTCCGGTTGCTAGTAGAGAATTATTGCCTATGGATTAGTATTTAACCCAACTTAAGAATCATGAACCTTCCACCTACATTTCTGTGATAAAAAGAAATTCATATTCTATGCATTACAAAGCGGAACCAAAGTATTTGACTAATACGACTTTCGGGTATATTTCTATCTGAAGGTAAATCAATTCTCAATTTTCCCAAACTAAAAAGATCACTCTATCAATTCACAACTTTCCAATTTGCTCTCTCGAGTGAAACCGAACTTTTAGATATACATTAACATTGGCCACACATTAATGTAATAAGAACAGAATTAATAGAACAACCATGGAAGAAAGATGGAAAACAAATGATCAATAATCACGTTTCACTACAAATGTTCTTAACCACCGGCAAGAAGTGAATTTAGCCACTGTTTGTGGATTAAACGTCATCAAATGAGTGTAAATCATCTGAGCAATTGAAATAAAGGAGAAGAGATAGAGAAGAAAAACCTAGGATTTTAGGTCCCCTCAACTACGTAACCCCCGTTCTTGCTCCACCAAGTCGAATAATTAAAAATGAACCTAAATGTTCTATTTATGCTATTGGGAATTTTTCCAGGAATAACGAAGCAACGTGTCACGGAGTGCATGCGAACCTTTGCCTCCGCGAAACGCCACAAATGCGGACCCTTATTGGAATCCGATTAGGTCCGGGTATTTAATCCCAACGTGCCACGGTGTGCAGCGCGGGGCTTGGCCAACGTGCCACGGTCCCAACATAGCAATCTTCCAGGTGCCATGTTAGGGTGATGGTGTCCAACGTGTCACGGAGGTAATGCGGACCTTCACTGGAATTTGGCTCATTTTCGACGCATCCGGGCGAATGCATTTCGCGATGGCAGCGTGACGCGGACCTTCACTGGAATTTGGCTCATTTTCAGCATCCGGGCAGAATGCATTCGCGATGGCAGCGTGACACGGCTCCATCGCGGAGCCCCTTTAATTCATTCTTTCCCTGGTCTTTTCCTTGCTCGCTTCCGAGTTCATTCCCGATTTCTCCCAACATGCATCTTAGCTTCATAAAAATTATATTTTTCCTGCAAAACAATGCTAATCATATAGGTTAGTATAAATTCACATTTTGACTACAATTTACGGGAGAATGTACAAACATCGATAGATAAACAAGACGAAATGACGCATTTGAGTATCACTTGGGCATATAAATCTGCCCAAGATCAGTACTCTCCCTTTCTTTCACTAATCCCCTTTTCTTTTCTCATGCCCCTCTTTACACTACTTGATTGCTAGTTTCTACTTATAAGTTTAACAAGAATAATCAACCATTGAAGATCTTTCATTTATGTTTTAGCAGTAAGTAGATATGTTATTTTGTGTGGGCACCCCTCATTCCTATTTTCTCCTCTTGTCATCTACATTTTTTCTTTCTTTCCTTTACCTTAACTCTTTCTACTTCAGTGGAACATTTCATTCTTAAAACTCAAAGTGCCTCAGAATATCTTGGGATAAAAAATTCTAGAGGTTACACAACAAAGGGAATAGGATTCTTTTGTGGCTAAGAAGAAAATTAAGGCTTATGGCTCAACGGGGTTAACTGGGGATATTATTCAGGAAGGTACAACAATAATGGGCAACCATGGCTTTTCAAAGAAATGCCTTAATCACATCTTACCTCTTTGGCAACGAGCTATCCTATACATACTTAGGCGAGTTCTAGATGTTACACTATGTACAGAACACAATAATTCAAGCTCACCTCTCATGGCATCATGATCTGAGTTAGTTTCTTATGGCAACATATCTACACAATCAAATTGAATGAATCTTTCATTATTAAGCCCTAAGAATTTTTTCGTTAAGTCAAGTAAAAGAACCTATGTATCTCTCATGGAATTCTCACTTCTTATGCATTAACGATGACCACTTCATTGTTTCTAAGTGGAATGTTAAGAGTACACAAGTGGTAGTTTTTGATTCCATCCTAATAAATTTAAAAAAAGTGACTAATTTTTCCTTAAAACGGTTGTCATCCATCCATCATCAGGAAGGGTCACTACCTATACAACGAACATAAAAAAAATTTGACTCTCAATTAACAAAACAAAAATAACTAAAGACGAACAATCACATCACACAACATCAGTTTTTACAACCATCCATATTACTAGCTTATTATAAACCCTGGTTAATCAGTCACAAATGAAGATACTACCACAGAAGATTGCTACAACCCACTATAAATTTAGTAAAGATAGCAAAAATAGGAAATATATTTTCTTTATCCCACACTGTCCCTAGTGCACAAACATATGATATCAAGTAGGGAGAGAAAAGGAACTTCTTGGGCCTCTGAGCAAAGTCCTCACCATCAGGATTATACTCCTAATCATCATCATCATCCGCTACATCTGTATCATCAACATGTATGGCTCCTGTGGTGGCATCATCCTCATCATAAACGTCATCCACCTCTACAAAATAGAAATGCATTAGAAAGATGGGTTTCCTCCTACCAAATGCCTTATTTAATTTTTGGCACGACAGAAGACTACTCAATCCTTTTGCAAGGAAATTGGAGTCTTATTTTTTTCAAGATCATCTTCATAGTAGTGTTTCACCCTTTGGCCATTAACCAAAATGTTCCATCTGATCCCTAAGATTTCAACTCTACAGTGCCATGTGCAGTCACATTCACAATCTCAAAGGGGCCTGACCACTTCGATCTTACTTTCCCCCCAAACAATTTCACCCTTGAGTTATACAATAGCACCAACTGTCCTGTCTGAAACTCACGAGGTTGGATGCACTTATCATGTAATCTCTTGGTCCACTCCTTGTATATTTTGGCATTTTCATATGCACTGAAATGGAACTCATCAAGCTCATGGAGCTGGAACAATATTTTCTCCCCAGTAGCCTCCATATCCATATTTAACCTTAGGATAGCCCAATTGTTTGGTGTTCTAGCTCAACCTGTAGATGACAGGCTCTCCCAAAAACTAACCTATATGGCGAAGTGCCAATAGGAGTTTTGAAAGCAGTCCTGTAAGCCCACAGTGCATTATCTAACTTGCTAGAGCAGTTCTTTCTATTTGTGCTCACCATTGTATCAAGAGTTCATTTGATTTATTGATGTGACACTTCCACCTGTCCATTAGTCTATGGGTGATAAGTTGTTGCTACTTTTTGCTTCACAATGTACTTTGCCAACAAACTATTGAAAAGCCAGTTATAAAAGTGCGCACCTTCATAGCTGATGATGGCTCTGGGTGTATCAAAATGGGTGAAGATATACTTCTTTAGGAACCTGGTTACTACCTTTGCATCATTTTTAGGTAGTGTTGGAACCTCCACCCATTTTGACACATAATATATAGGTACCAAGATATACTTGTTGTCGTTTGATGGAATGAAGGGCCCCATGAAGTTAATCCCCCCACAGTCAAATACTTCCACCTCTATAATACCTCTTTGAGTAATTTCTTTCCTCGTTGATATGTTCCCCGTTCTCTGACAACTATCACAAGATTTTGGAAACAAGTATGCATCCTTGAATAGGGTCGACCAATAAAATCCAGCTTGAAGGACCTTTGCAGCGTTCTATCTCCCCTGTGATGTATTCCATAGGGTTCAAGAATGACAGTTTTCCAAAATCTAGCACACTTCTCCCTCGTGAACACATCTTTGGACTAGCTAATCTGGTCTTACTTTGTACATAAATGTCCCATCCCATATGTAAAATCTACTATCATGAAGAAGTCTCCTCTTTTATTCCAGAGTTTCATCTGGTGGATATACACAACTAACCAGAAGGTTCATTATGTTGGCATACCATGACAGCTCAGGGATGTTCACAGCAAATATCTATTCATCAGGGAAGGTCTCAAAAATTTTGGCCTTGCAATCAATATGATTTTTGTCCTCCAACCAAGAGAGATGATCTGCTACCTGATTCTTTGTGCCTTTCCATTCTTTGATCTCAATATCGAATTCCTAGAGTAGCAGTATCCACCGAATAAGCCTGGGTTTAGCATCTTTCTTTGCATGCAAGTATCTGATGCAACATGGTCAGTGTATACTACCACCTTTGTCCCCACTAGGTAGGCCCAGAATTTATCAAAGGCATACACCATAGCCAACAACTCCTTTTCAGTCATAGTGTAGTTTTTCTAAGCTGCATCTAATGATTTCCTTGCAAAATAAATGGGCTGAAATCTCTTTTTTATGTTCTGCCCCAAAATAGCTCTTATAGAAAATCATTGGCATCACACATTATAATGAACGATAATGACCAATCTGGAGCAATGATAATTGGGCGGTCATTAGCTTTTCCTTTAGAGTATTGAAAGCCTACACACATTCTCTACTGAAATCAAACTTCACATCTTTTTCCAATAGTTTGCACATCGGGCTAGCTATCTTGGAAAAGAATTGAATGAACCTTCTGTAAAACCTAGCATTTCCCAAAAAACTACGCACCCTTTTTACAAAGAAAGGGGGTGGTAGCTTCCCAATGGCCTCAATCTTAGCCCGGTTAACCTCAATACCAGCTTTTGAAATTTTGTGACCCAGGACCATCCCTTCACATACCATGAAATGGAACTTTTCCTAATTCAGTACAAGATTGTCTCCTCACACTTGGCTAGCACTATATCTAGATGATTCAAACAGTTATTAAAATCACTTTCATAGACTGAGAAGTCATCCAGCTTCAATAAATATTTCCACCATATCAATAAAAATAGCTAGCATGCACCTCTGAAACATTCCTGGGGCATTACATAATCCAAATGGCATCCTTCAGAATGTAAAGGTGCGAAAGGGCAAGTGAATGTAGTCTTATCCTGGTCCTCTTGTGCGATCATGATTTGATTGTATCGTGTATACCTATCCAGAATATAATAGTAGTAATGCCTAGATAACCTGTCTAACATCTTATCCAAGAAGGCAATGTAAAGTGATCCTTCCTGGTGGCGATGTTAAGCTTTCGATAGTCAATGCATATCCTCCACCCTGTGACTATTCTCCGGGGTATCAATTCATCTCTCTCATTTTGCACCACCATCATTCCATCCTTTTTCAGGATGCATTGAACTGGGCTCACCCAATGACTGTCCGAAATAGGGTAGATGACGCTTGCATCCAACCACTTTATTATTTGCTTCTTTACCACTTCCTTCATGATTGGGTTTAGTCTCCGCTGGTGTTAAACATTGGGTCTGGCACCCTCTTCTAATAGTATTTTATGCATGCAAAAGGAACTTCTTGTCCCCTTTATGTCAGCTATGGTCCAACCAATGTCACATGATGTCATAACACTTTTAGTAACCTATCAACCTGTTCATCAGACAACAAAGCAGATATTATCACAACCAGTGTATTTTCACTTCCTAAATAAACATATTATCAAATGATTAGGTAAAGTTTTTAATTCAAGAACTGTCGTATTTCCAATGGAAGGCTTCAACTTCTCCCAAGTCAAAGATTTGTCAAGCATCTCCAAAGGAGCACCTCTCCTAAGGTAGGAGCTGGTAGCATCCAAGGAGGCTAAACATTCAGTAACCTCTATACTCTTCACTTGTTCTTTCCCATATACCAACGCTCTCCGTAGTGGATCTTTTTGTGATAAATACTGCTCTAAAGCCTTAGTGGACATTCAGGCTCTACTGCTATGATGGCCTTCAACTTCTCATAGTAAGGTGGCAATCTTGCCGTCTTGAACACATCAAAGACTACCTCTTGGCCATCCATAGTCATTGACATCATGCCTGACTTCACCCTTATAACTATATCCGTGATGGCTAAGAATCTTCTTCCCAAAATTATGTGAATTGCTTCGTTAGCTTTGTATTCTAGGATTATAAAGTCCACAGACAAGATGAACGATCCCATCCTCAATGATACCATCATGATAAGCGAGGGACCTACCGGCTAACTACAATGTCACTATGGTGAGATGTGGTTCACCTAATCCCAAATTTCTAAACAATGATGCAAGCATCAAATTGATGCTTGCACATAGATCACACAGTGTTGAACCATCTTATCTGGTCCCAATGACCACTGGAATAGTGAATCTCCTAGGATCTTTCAGCTTCTTCAAAATCTTATTCTGCATTCGGGAACTGCACTCCTCCGTAAGAGCTACAGTCTCAAACTTAGTGAGCATTCTTTTGTATGCCACAATATCCTTCAGATACCTGACGTACTTAGGAACCTATTGCACCAGCTCTGCCAATGGTAGATTCATATGTATCTACTTCAAAGTATCAAGAGACTTCTTAAAAGTTGCGTCCTCCTTCTGCTTGTAAAATCTTTGAGGAAATGGAGAAGGTGATCTAACTTATACCACTTTTTTGCTGTGAGTTACTTGACTCACCAAGCTCATGCTTAGACTTCAAAAGCTGTTCTACCTCTACTTTGTAATCTCTGGGTATTGCTTCACCCATCTCCTTTCTACTGCACAAAGAGATTGCGCTGACATTCTCCTTGGGGCTCTTCTCAATGTTACATGGAAGTGCCCCTTGCGGTTTGTTTGTCTGCTGAAGGGCCAATTGCTCTATTTGCCTTTCCAACTCGTGGTTTGACTTGTCCATATCATTAACCACCTGAGTCTGCTGAACCATCCACTGCTTCATGGCCTCCTATAAAGAACTGCCATGTTGTAGGCCCTGAGGTCTTTGGAAGTTGTTCGGGGGCCTCTGAAAGTTTTGATTTTCTCTCCATGAGGGATTTGTTGCATTCCTATACCCCTGATTGTATCTATTTCTTGCAAAACCTCCACCATGACTTTGTTGACCTACAAAATATATAGACTCTGGATTTAGTGGACCACCTAAATATGCATGGCCTTCTCCATACACCTTACATGATGGAGGTGGAGTCTGAACTTGTTGAACTTGATGAACTTGGCTTTCAGCTGGTGTGGTCACTAACTTATTGATTCACATTCACCAATTGACTAATGTTTTCTTGGATTGCTTCTACACCATCAACCTCAAGCTTTCTTGGGACTTTAGTTGTTGTAAAGCTTCTGCCCAAGTCCTGATAATCTTGGCTCCTAGCTGACATGAGACTCAAAAAAGTCTCTATCTCATCATAGATTTTGGACAACATTTTCCCCTGTGCGGTAGCATCAAGTAGGATCTTAGACTCTGGTTTCATCCATTCTATGAAGTTGTGCCCAATGATCTCCTTTTGTTGCATATGGTGCAGGCAATCTCTCAAGTATCCCTTGTATCTTTCCCAAGCTTGAGCTAGAGTCTCACCATCTTTCTGCATAAATCCTGAGATCATTCCTCTCAACTCCTTCGTTCTCCTCGATGAGAAAAACCTATTTATAAACTTGTTGGAAAGAGCACTCCAGGTAGTAATGGACCCAGTTGGCTCATTCTAAAGCCACTCCTTTACTTCACCAATTAATGAGAATGGGAACAAAGTGAGCTTCACATACTCATCCGAAACATATTGATAGTGAAAGTTCTTACTAAGTTCCACGAATGTCATCAAATGTCTATGGGGATCCTCGTGGGCTTGCCTGATATTGACAAGTGTTTTGAACCAACCGCATGGTTCCCTCCATCAACTCAAAATTTACAGTGATGGACAGCTTGATGATCACTTTGGATGCATTCTCCAAGTTTGGCAGAGCATAATTAAGCACTGGAATCCTCTCCTGGTTGTTGCCTTGTGCTTGCTCATTATTCTCTACCATTGCTAACCTGTGGAAAGTTCTCTCAATTTCCGGATCAAAGTGAGCCAAGGGTGGTCCCTGACTTCTAATAGTTGTGTAATACCCTGAAAGTCCTTAGGATCAGACCCTAGGAAAATGTTGCATCAAGTAATAGGATGACTTGTCCAGTGACCCATGAAGTTACCCCATGAGTCTTGGAGTGACTCGTGAAGTGGAGGTTAGCTGATTAAGAGTCGTGATCAGGGGGTGACCACGGGTGGATGCAACGAGTCGTTGTGACACTTCACGACTTTTGGAGTCATGATTAGGAGGGTGGATTTTAAGGTGGAATTCTAGTAGACTACACGAGTGGACACCACGGGTCGTCCCCTCCCTCACGACTCGTGAAGTCCCTCGTGAGGACTGACAAAGTCTATTTTCCAGCGATTTTAGTAAGGGTGTTTTCATAATTCCTAATATTCTAAAACCTAAATTATGTCATTTTAAGCTCGGTTAAGAGGATTTAACCTATTCTAACCTATTCCCTCCCCATGCATGTAAGTTTAGAGATTCCCAAAGGAGATCAAGTCAAGAATTCTTCAAGTTCTTCCCCAAATCTCTTGGGCTATCAAGGAAGGGTGTAAAATCAAATTACCCAGGTATGTAAGGTCATGAATGAGGGTTTCCCTTCACTCTCATGACCAAATACCATCTCAAGTTCAGGAATTCAAGTGTATGATCCTATGGGGTCTTAACCCAATTATATGAAATTCTCTATGTTTAATTCATGGGTCAATTTCCTTCATGTTTTAAATGATGTTTTAAGATTCATGGGAAAATGTTATATCTATTTTGATTACAATTCTTGATTTTAAGTTTTAAGAACATGATGCCCAATGTGCAAGTTTCATAAAAAGTAGAGTTTATGATTTATGCTTCCAAGTATGATGAAATTTCTAGCATATGTGAATGTTTACGAATTACCCATAAATATATTTATGATTTTATTTATGATGTCTATTTCATGCAAGCATGAAGTTAAGAATTGGGAAAGCCCACTCAAGTTAAGCAAGATTTCATGATTTAGCCAAGGCTAATAAATTCAGTTATCTCAAGTATTGGAGTCAAGACTCCCCACATGTTAAGATTCAAGTTATGCTTTGATCTATGATTATATGAGTATTATATATATTTTGGGAGTAGTTTCTATCATTGAGTAGGCTAGAGGTTCCAAGGTTTCCCAGTCTCATGAGCTACGCGCCAACGTAAGTATACTTTGGGGCCTCTCAAGAGAGCATTTCCCCCAGCCCAAGGGCCCACCGTGATATAACACTTTACTTAATACTTCACCTTGGCAAGTCTTAGGATGGATCTCCTCTACGTGGCAAGACGTAGGATCAACATGAGCTCAAACATTGTGGTTGTCGGTTAAGATTAGTCGACCATTGTTCCTCATGATTTCAGTAATGCATATTCTATAAGATATTATATCATGTTTTTAGCAGGTTTGATCCAAGGATCAATTAATGAGATTTTACCTATGATTTCAGATATGGCAAGCCATATGTATTTATTTCAATTATGTTTATTTTATGTTTTTCAGATTCTAGCATACAACCTTTACTCTTAGAATCTTATGATGTTATGATTTAAGATATCCATGATTTTAGTTTTACTTACTTATCTTGTTTTACTTACCTTGCATACTTTGTACATTTCAAGTCCTGACCGCATACTCTATGTTGTATCGTTTCATGTTACAGGCTCAGACACTTAGATTCAGTCTCACCACTAGCCAACTTCTAGAGTTTAGATTAGACAACATTGTTGGTAAGTCCTCATCCTTCGAGGACCTTTAGCTAGTTGAGTAATGGTCGTTTCCAGTTTCAAACTTCTAGTGGGCTAGTTGGGGGTGTTGTCCCATCAACTCGTTAGTATGTTAGAGGCTTATAAGACATAAAGTTGTATATTCTGCTTCGGATTCAGTGTTTTGAGATTTCCATTCTTCAAATGTTTTACTATCCAAACTTTCGCTATTTCAGAATTTAGTCTTCCACTTTATTTATGTTGAGCTTTGGCTCTCATGTTCATACTATGGGTCGAATTGGTGTCGTTAATGGTTCTAGGTTCCATGTCTAGATCCAGGTCTATGTTTGGGTCATGAAATACTTGGTATTAGAGAAAAGGTTCAGTGTGTCCTAGGGTATCTAAAAGTCGTGTTAAGTAGAGTCTTTTTCATTGGTGTGAAGCACGCCACACTTATGATGAAGAGGGTACAAAATATTTTAGGAAATTTTCCCTATTTCATGATCTATGTCGTGCGATGAAGTATCTCTCTATCCTTCTAACTCATGTTATACGCATTTGCAGAATCATGCCTCCTAACCAAGCTAATGGAAGAAGGAACAGAAATAGAAACGGCCTTGAGAATGACAACCAAGATGGGCACCAGCAAGCCTCACCAGCCCCAGAGGATCATATGCCCGAGAAGGTTTCTCATGCTGAGTTTAAGGTAGCTTTCTAGATGTTGACCCAGGCTTTGTGTAATACACAAAAAATCCTAAGATTAGAGTTGGGAGTTGAAATGGAGAAAACTGAATTTTATGCACCAGGTCACAAGATGAGTCGTCCCATGACCCGTGGGGTGCACCACGAGTTGTTAAGTGACTCACGGGGAGAGGTTTGGCCATGATTGGAATTTTCAGATTTGGGGTGACCACAGGTGTGATCACGAGCGGTGGTAAGCACCACGATTCGTTAGGTCAACCGTGGTCAAGGGTGGTTTGAAGGATGAAGGAAAATGGGCAGTGTACCTAACAGGTCATCACCATAAATCGTCGGGTACACTACGCGTCGTGGTTTCCCCTGTGGTGACCTAGGAAGGAAAGTTCGCTGCTGATCACGAGTGTAGACCACGAGTCTTGGTCAGTGGGCACGAGTCGTCCAGTCCCTCATTGGGATTGGCAGTGTGTTTTTCCCAACGAACTTATTAAGGGCTTTTCCATAGTTCCTAAGTTCCTAAAGCATATACTACATCGTTTTAAACTCAGAATAGTGTGTTTTAAGAAGGGTTAAGTCATTCTAAGCCTATTCCAATTCATGCATGCAAGCTTAGAGGTTAAGGAGTGATCAAGCCTAGCTTCTTCAAGGTTCTTCCCCAAATTTCCATTGGGCAATCAAGGAAGTTGTGAAATCAGATATCTTCAAGTATGTAGAGTTATGAATGGGTGTAATTGTCCACACCCATACCCAATCTATCCTCGTATTAGTTGAAAGGGGTTGCACACATCTGGTTCAAGCAATGGAAGGATAGTAGGGAAGTTGGAGTAGGCCATATTGGTTGGGATGAGTTTCAAGATGCATTTCTAGATCTGTTCTTCCCTCATTAGATGAGGGAGATCAAAGCGGTCGAGTTTCTGAACCTAAAGCAAGGGAAGATGACAGTTCAGGAGTATGCCTTGGAGTTCACTCGTCTGTCCAAGTATGCACCTGAGATGGTGGCAGATTAGAGAGCCTGAGTGAGTCGGTTCATGCATAGGGTAGCAGATTACCTAGTCAAGGATTTTTGAACCGCAATGCTTAATCAGGACATTGAATTTGCTCGGATAGTCTTGTACGCCCAGTAGATGGAGGCAGTGCAGATGAGTGAGCGGGAGAGAGAGGCCAAGAGGGCCAGGACTAATAGCTTCGGATTCTCCCAACAGAGACCTAGTGGGCACCGTCAGTAGTCTCATCAGAGAACTTCAGCCCCAACACCTTCAGCCATGAGTGTGCCATCCAGATCCAAGCGTGATCAGAGGGGACGAGCATCAGGCTCGACAGGTCAGAGTAACAGACCCGCAGAGACCAGCACTCCAGAGTGTAGCAGATGTGGTCGGAGACACGTGGGTCAGTGTTTAGCAGGTTAAGGTGCTTGTTGATCTTGGTCGTATTTATACGACCAAACTCCATATTTTCAACTATACAGGAGCCTAGATGAGGATAATATTGATGTATTCGTGCATGTTTTTGGTTAATTATGTTTTCGTACTAATAAATGCGATGTGACTATTTGCAGGTGAAGAATATAATAAATTCAATGTGAGGTGGTGGATGATACTTGGACTTGACATATGGAACTTTCGGAGAGCTTAAAAACTAATTTGGGAAGTCACTTCCCACTTTCGTGTCACATTAAGGATTGTTCGCATTGAACAACGTGCCACAGTGCCTGGGTAGAAGAAGAAGTTTAGTAAAATTTGAAGGCACGAAACAGTGAGGGTCCACATTTGGTCCATGTCACGGATTGCAAAGGAGCCACTTGCACAGGAATTCCCCAGAATCGTACACCGGATTGGCACCGCCGGGATGAACTTCATCTTTGAAGAGCCCAAGGAGTGCAATCTCCATCTGATTCGGGAGTTCTACGCCAACTGGAACCCGACACTCCGCAGTCACACTATCAAGATAAAGCAGCGAGGGTCCAAGATTGGTCCATGTCACGGATTTGCAAAGGAGCCACTTGTGCACAGGAATTCCCAGAATCGTACAACTGGATTGGAACGCTGGGATGAACTTCATCTTTGAGCCCAAGGAGCAATCTCCATCTATCTAAGTTCTACGCCAACTGAATCCACACCTCGGGCAAAGCCACACTATCAAGATAAGGGGGACGGTTGTCACCTTTGAGCCCCGTCACCTTAATGCTATATTAGGGTGCGGGACACAGACGCCCATGTACTCCGGCAGCTGGGAATATGCACCCCACCTTATGCAGATATCAGACGCACTCTGTGTGGAGCCCGTCGACAGCTGCTGGTGGAGCAGTATGCGAGAGGCTACCACTGACACTTTCATTTACCAATGAATGTAAAGCCAAGATTTGGCTCAAAATTGTTTGTTCCTACCTGATCCTGGGGGTGCACATAACAGATGTCACCTGGGATCGTGTGTGCTTGGTTTATGCCCTAATGAAAGGGTTGGAGATCAATGTTGGGGCGGTGATCATCTCCGTCATGCGCAGAGCCCATTTGCATCAAGTGGGCATAGGTACGGCTTGGTGGCTTGCTTACCACATTCCCGAGGGGCCTGGACGAGGAAGAGGCCCTGACTACATCCCGCATGGATAGGTGTGCCTTGGACGTCACTAAAACCAAGGCACCCGACACCACTCACACCGCTTCTCTCACACTAGCCGAGTGACATGCTCGGGATGATCAGTACATACGGCTCACATGTTCGGGATGGAGATGCTGCAGTTGCGCATAAGAAGGGAGGCCAGCAACAAGATGAGTGTGGCAGCCTGACTGCACTACCCTTCGGCGAAATGCCTGCTCTATGCCGAGTGGGGCCAAATTTTTGTGGAGCCCGTAGATGACGGATGTCCCCACCGATGAGGAGACACGCCGTGAGGACTCAGATATTGAGTCTGATGAAGACGGGCGGGGCTAGATCTAGATAGGTGGGGGACGAGGCACGTGACTTGACTTTAAGAAATTGAATACTTCATTGATCAGGAGTTTCACCACCTACTTTGTGCTATGCTAAATTTGTGAACACTGGGACGGTGTTCGTTGGGCGTGGGGTGGGAGAAGTTAGGTGTTGTTGTTTGTTGTTGTTTATGTTCATGTTTGGTTGTTGTGCCTCGTGGAAAAAAATTTTGACCCCGTGATTTGTGCGTATGCTGTGTATTGTAATTCAAAATAGAATGAATGTGAAGTCATGGTGTGTTGTGTTGAGTTGTTGTTAGCTGGTTGTGTAGATTTTTGAGCCATCCAAATTATCGATATTTTTAAAATTTTTGTTGAATTAATTTTATGATTGGGTTTCTCATCGTTTGTTTCTGTGTGTTTATTGATAATAGTCCCATTGAATTGAAGTCGTAAAATAGTGACCGTTCTCATGATGGATGGATGAAGACCGTCTTAAGGGAATGTAGTCGATAGGAGTAGTTTTTCTTCTTTTTAGTTTTCTTTGTTTGTTTGTAGTCCCAAACGTGTCGTTACTTTTTGGTTTGGAACATGCTGCGTGTTGTACATGATATTTAGAATGCAAAGGTGATTCGTATGGAAAGAATGCAACCATAGAACATGTTGAGATACCTAGGCCATAGAGTTCGATTCGGTGATTGAGGCTTAATGTTTGGAATTCTGTAATTAGCTGACTAGCATGAAAGTCTCGTGAATAGGTCTTGAGCGGAGCATGCAAACGAGTGTGTGGTGAGGTTTAGATTATTCCATACAGAAGTGTCTAGAACTTCTTCCCCGGTGTGTAAAATGAATGAAATGAAGGATGTGTATTGTACGAGAGGATGTAGGCATTTCTTTGATTTAACCGAAAGTTTTTCCATTATCATACCTACCTTGAATGTACATCCTAGTTAGCCCCATTGAGCCTTTAGCCTATTTTTTCTTTCGTCAAAAAGGTACAAACCGAGCTTAACCCCTTCTTTTCATTATCCGTGAATTCGATCCAAAACTCTTAAGCACTCAAGAAAAAAAAATAATTTTTCCACAGTGTCAAGGAGTTAGAAGTGTGAAAAGAAAGCGGAAGTGGTGAAAGTAAAGAAAAGGTCAAAGGTGCACTTGCCGAATGTAAATAAAATAAAGATGTATAACTAATCTTTGTTATTAAGTCGAGTGT
>JACEIK010001326.1:200042-213902 GCA_018107945.1 Datura stramonium
ATGTATATATACATAGTGTATTGATGAGTTAAGCCAAGGGTACACACTTCTTACATCTTGGATAAGAATAAGTAGGTGAAAGGAAAAACAATTTTGAAAGAGGAAGAGTGAAGGAAGAAAGAGAAGGCGTTGAAAAGTGAAAGGTGTAATTGTATTAAAGTGCATAGGGATAAGAGTCACTGTGACCCAAATAATCCTACCAGTCCCTTAGCCGACATTACAACCCTGAAAAATCCTTTTGATCCTACAAGTGATGTTATGCTCGGTTGAGTAGCACATTATAGGAAAATTCATGGTGTCTTAGATTTGCTTGAAATAATATTTGGAGCGTGAGCGAATAAATTGTATAATGTGCTTAATTGTGATCATATTGAGCTCATGAAAGTGGGGACATTTCATATAAGTGAGGGAACATGATGGTGAATCCTTGGTGAAGCTAATGACCTTGCTACTATGATTCAGCCACGTTGGCCGGATTTTCAGTTTAAAAGTTATTCATTAGGGCTTGTGTGATTTTACCTATGAATGTGGTTAGTGAAGACATGCTTGATTAATGAGGTGTGTTCCATGATTGAAGTGTCTAGCACAGTCAAAATCATGTCTAGGATACTAAAGATTTGTCCGAGGATGAATAAGGTTATAAGTGTGGGGTGGTGATCTTGGGCGTATTTATACGACAAAACTTTGTATTTTCAACCATATGGGAGCCTAGCTGAGGATAATATTGATGTATTCGTGCATGTTTTCTATTAATTGTGTTTTTGTACTAATAAATGTGGTGTGACTATTTGCAGGTGAAGAATACAATAAATTCAATATGATGTGGTGGATGATACTTGGACTTGAACTATGGAACTTTTGGAGAGCTTCAAAACCAATTTTGGAATTCACTCGCATTTCATGTTAAGGATTGTTCGCGTTGAACAACGTGCCACAGTGCCTGGGTAGAAGAAGAAGTTTAGTAAAAATTTGAAGGCACGAAATAGTGAGGATCCGCGTTTGGTTCGTGTCATGGAGGAGATATGCTGCATTCAACTCGAAACGGAGCTTAATAATTTAGAAACTCCAAATTTCCAGTGAATGTCCATGTTAGGTCCGTGTCACGGAGGCAATCTAGCGTGTTCAGCTCCGTGACATGGAGCAATGGCCTCCAGTTTTTCCTCAATTCTAGTGCACCTCCGAGACAGCTCCGTGTCACAGAGCCATTTCTCCGCGATGAGCTCCGTGCCACGGAGTTAGTTTGTCACTGTGTAATTTTTCACTTGTATAAATAGAACACTTAGATTTTTATTTTTCATTATCTGAAATGTTGGCAAGAACGCGCGACAGAGGAGTTGAGCTGAAGAATAGTCTAGGGTTCTTTCTATTCTCTTCTCTTCTAATTTCAATTGTTCTCATGTTAGAAACTTGTTTAGAGATGTTTAATCAATAAATGAGTGGCTAAATTACCTCATTATGAGGTTAAGATTATTTGCATGATTGTATAATTTCATATTATTTTCAGTTGAATTTTCTTCTCTTATGAATGGTTGTTCTTCTATTCTTGATTTTTGTTGGTTTAATGTTTGGCTAAGATTAAGATAAATTTATAATCCTAATTTTACTCTAAAAGGAGAATTATTAGGACAGAACGGGGAATAGAAGAATATGTTCTTATCTTTGTTGTACATTGAAGGTAAGATTTGTGTGCATGATAGAAATATACCTATAACGCCATATTCGATAAACACAAGGGAACAAATTTTCATTAGACCTAGGATGAGTTATTGCATCACAAAAAATGTGTAGTTGCAAGATTCATAATTGGGCAATTGGCTAGAGGTACAAAAGACCATAGTCAAACTCTAATTTTTTCCAACCATCAACCTGAAAGAGAAGGTACCTGAAGAATAATACTGCATTTCATGCCTTAATCTTATACTATTCTTGTTATTGTTTTAATCAACATTCTTAGATTCATTTGGTATTACTTTATATATTATTAGTTATCAAACTCTTAATTCATTGTGTTACTTACACACTTGCGTAGAATATGTGTCAACACTAAAATAGAAGAAAAATATCACTAAGTCAGCTTGAAAGAGCCACTATATTACTTGTATGACCACGTGCAGTTGCGTGCGTTTGGGCGGCAACACTTGTTTCAGATGCGGAAAGCCCGGACATATGCTCAGGGATTGCCTACCAACTAAAAAGGGCCATGATAGGGTCGAGGCCCAGCTTCCAGTTCAGCACGCCAGCTCAGCAGGGGGCATCTACTAGTGTAGGTGGTGGTCAGCGCCAGAACAGATTCTATGCCTTAGCATCCAGTCAGGAGCAGGAGGTCTCCCTAGATGTAGTCACTGGTATGTNTAGATCCGGGGGCTACCTTATCTTTTGTGATGCCTTACATTGCTAATAGTTTTGGAGTCAGACCCGAAATCCTATCAGAACCCTTCTCAGTCTCTACTCCAATCGGCGATTCAATTATAGCTAGACGGGTATATAAAAAATTCCCTATCATAGTCCTTCAGAAAGTCACCTCAGCAGATTTAGTAGAGTTTTCCATGATTGACTTTGATGTTATCCTTGGCATGAATTGGTTATTTGCATGTTATGCCTCAGTCATTTGTAGAACCCGTGCAATAGAGTTCAGATTTTCGGATGAACCAATCTTAGATTGGAAGGGTATTTCAGTTGTGCCAGTAAGTCGCTTCATTTCCAACCTTAAGGCCCGAAAGATGATTTCTAAGGGTTGTGTGTATCATCTAGTTAGGGTTAAGGATTCTACCTCCGAAACCCCGACTATCCACTTAGTTCCTGTAGTGTATGAGTATCCAGAGGTGTTTCCCGATGATTTATCGAGAATCCTTCCCGAGCGGGAGATTGATTTTGGTATTGACCTTCTTCCCAATACGCAGCCTATATCTATTCCTCCTTACAGAATTGCTCCAACTAAGCTAAAGGAGTTGAAGGAGCATTTGAAATACCTCTTAGACAAGGCATTCATAAGACCTAGCAAATCCCCGTGGGGTGCACTAGTTCTCTTTGTCCGCAAAAAGGCTGGTTCTATTTGTATGTGCATTGATTATCGGCAATTGAACAAACTTACCATCAAGAATAGGTATCGTCTTCCTAGGTTTGATGATTTTTTTTACCAGCTTCAGGGTGCTAAGTGTTTTTCTAAGATAGACCTCAGATCCGGATATCATCAGCTCAGGGTTTAGGCAAGCGATATTTCAAAGATAGCCTTTAGGGCTCGGTACGATCATTACGAGTTTATAGTTATGTCGTTTGGACTAACGAATGCTCCTGCAACTTTTATGAATTTGATGAACAGGGTGTTCAATCCATATTTGGATATGTTCGTGATTGTGTTCATAGATGATATTTTCATATCCTCTCGGAGAGAGGAAGAGCATGTCACTCATTTGAGGGTGGTGCTATAGACTATTAAGGATCACCAACTTTGTGCTAAATTCAATAAATGTGAGTTTTGGTTGAACTTAGTGGCGTTTTTGGGTCATGTGGTGTCAAGTGAGGGTGTACAAGTAGACTCTCAAAAGATAGAAGAGGTGAAGAATTAGCCTAGACTAGTGATTCCTTCGGATATCAGGAGTTTCTTAGGTTTAACTAGTTACTATCGAAGGTTTATTGAGGGGTTTTCATCCATTGCATCCCCATTGACTAAATTGGCCCAGAAGAAAGTGAAGTTTCAATGGTCAGAGGCTTGTGAAAAGAGCTTTCAAGAGTTGAAGACTCGACTCACCTCGGCACTTGTGTTGACCCTACCTGAGGGTACAGATGGGTTTGTGGTGTATTGTGAAGCTTTGCGGAATGGCCTTGGTTGTATATTGATGCATAACGGTAAGGTTATAGCCTATGCTTCCAGTTAGCTAAAGGTCCATGAGAAGAATTATCCGACTCACGACCTCGAGTTGGCGGTGGTAGTATTTGCCTTGAAGATTTGGAGGCACTATCTATACAAGGTCCATGTGGATGTGTTTACGGACCACAAAAGCTTAAAATACGTGTTTACCCAAAAGGATTTGAATCTACGCCAGCAGAGGTGGTTGGAGCTTCTTAAGATTATGATATGAGTGTCCTTTACCATACAGTTAAGGCTAATGTGGTGGCAGATGCTCTTAGTAGGCTTTCCATGGAGAGTGTGTCCCATATATACGAGGAAAGGAATGAGTTAGTGAAAGATGTGCATTGTCTTGCATGGTTGGGACTTCGTCTTTATGAATCGACGGATGGGGGTGTAATTGTTCAGAATGGGTCAGAATCATCCTTAGTGACCGAAGTTAAAGCTAGACAAGGCGAGGATCCTATTTTGGTAAAGTTGAAGGAAGCCATTCAAAATTAGAAGGTAGAAGTTTTCTCCGAAGGGGAAGATGGAGTGCTTCAATATCAGGGTCATTTGTGTATTCTAGATGTTGATGATTTGAGATATTGGATGTTGCACGAGGCTCATGGTTCCAAATATTCCATATATCCAGGTGCCACCAAGATGTACCGCGCCTTATGGAAAGTCTATTGGTGGAATGGCATCAAGAAGGACATAGCAGAATTTGTGGCTAAGTGTCCAAATTGTCAATAGGTGAAGGTTGAGCATCAAAGACCTAGAGGTGTGCTTCAAGATATTAGCATTCCTATTTGTAAATGGGAGGAAATCAATATGGACTTCATTACAGGATTGCCTCGTACTTGTCGATAGTATGACTCTATTTGGGTGATTGTAGACATGTTGACTAAAGCAGCTCATTTCCTACCCGTCAAGACTACCGATTCAGCTGAGGATTAAGCTAAGTTGTACATCCGGGAGTTAGTTTGGTTGAATGGAGTTCCCTTGTCCATCATATCAGATAGAGGTACTCAATTTACCTCCCAGTTTTGGAGATCGTTTCAGAAGGGACTTGGTACTCAGGTCAAGCTTAGCACAGCATTTCACCCGCAGATGGATGGGCAGGCTGAGCGGACCATTCAGACTCTTAAGGATATGTTGAGAGAATGTGTGATTGATTTCAAGGGTAGTTGGGATGATCATTTGCCTCTCATTGAGTTTGTATATAACAATAGCTACCATTCAAGCATTCAGATGGCTCCGTTTGAGGCTCTTTATGGGCAGAGATGTAGATCACCTATTGATTGGTTTGAAGTCGGTGAAGCTACAAGGATAGGACCGGATTCAGTTCATAAGGCTTTGGAGAAAGTTCAGCTTATAAGGAAAAGGTTGAAAATAACTCAGAGTCATCAAAAGTCCTATGCGGGTGTGAGGAGGAGAGAACTTAGTTTGAAGTTGATGATTGGGTGTTTCTGAGGGTGTCTCCCATGAAGGGAGTGATGAGGTTTGGAAGGAAAGAGAAACTTAGTCCCTGTTATATTTGCCCGTACTGGATTGTGAGACATTTGGGCAAGGTGGCCTATGAGTTAGAGTTACCCTCAGAACTAGCTTCAATTCATCCAGTCTTTCATGTATCGCTCTTAAAGAAGTGCTTGGGTGACCCGACTCTAGTTGTTCTG
This sequence comes from Datura stramonium, assembly GCA_018107945.1. Classification (NCBI taxonomy): domain Eukaryota; kingdom Viridiplantae; phylum Streptophyta; class Magnoliopsida; order Solanales; family Solanaceae; genus Datura; species Datura stramonium. The sequence goes on from JACEIK010001326.1 coordinate 205,548, forward strand.
GTGGAGAGCATAGGTGTGAAGGACAACTATGAGGAGGTTCCGGTAGAAATATTGAATCGTTAGGTTCGAAAGCTAAGAAACAAAGAAGTAGCCTCAGTCAAGGTTTTGTGGAGGAACCAGCATGTTGAGGGAGCTATGTGGGAAGCCAGAGCAGATATGATGGCTAAATACCTACATCTATTCCCTTCCGACTCATTTCTAGCTTGAGGTATCAATTTTCTCCCTAATACTCAATTCAGTTTCATGTTCAGCTAATGTGCCCCGGCTTCTTTCATGTCAATGAATGTATGTGTGATTCAGGAATTTAGTTTAGTCATGTTGTTCAATTTGGAGTCAGTTACTTCATCATTTTCCAGCATGTATGTTCAGTATTTGAGTATGATTATTGTATTTCTCTGCTTTTCAGTACGTTTTCCCACATTCAAGGACGAATGTTCCCAAGGAGGAGTTATTGTAATATTCCAAAAACCCTAAGATCAGACCCGGGAGTTAGAATGGAGAAAACAGAATTTTCTGCACTAGGTCATAGGACGAGTCATCCCATGATTGGAATTTTCAAATTTAGGGTGACCATGGGTGTGACCACGAGTCGTGGTCAGCACCACGATTCGTTAGGTCAACCGTGGTCAAGGGTGGTTTGAAGGATGAATGAAAATGGGTATTGTACCTAATGGGTCATCACCATGAATCGTCAGGTACACCACGAGATGAGGTGTCGCCCGTGGTGACCAAGGAAGGCAAGTTTCCAGTGTTGATCATGAGTGTAGACCACGAGTCGTGGTCAGTGGGCACGAGTCGTCCAGTCCCTTGTTGGGACTGGCAGTGTGTTTTTCTCTACGAATTTATTAAGGGCTTTTTCATAATTTCTAAGTTCGTAAGGCCTATACTATGTCGTTTTAAGCTCAGAATAGTGTGTTTTAAAAAGGGTTAAGTCATTCTAAGCCTATTCCAATTCATGCATGCAAGCTTAGAGGTTTAAAGAGTGATCCAGCCTAGCTTCTTCAAGGTTCTTCCCCAAATTTCTATTGGGCAATCAAGAAAGTTGTGAAATCAGATTTCTTCAGGTATGTAGGGTTATGAATGGGTGTAATTGTCCACACCCATGCCCAATCCCTCTCAATTCATAAACATTTTAATTGATGAATCTATGGGGTTTTCACCCAATATGTGAATTTCCTAAATAACTATCATGGGTAATATCTAAACATGTTTCTAATGTTGAATTATTATTAATGGGAATATTTTTACAATGTTTTGAATTTTAAATTGTGTTTTCAAGTTTTATAAGTTATGATGCCCATCCATGAAAGTTCATGAAAGTTGAGATCTATGAAATATGTATTCAAGCATGATGAGATGTTTATGAAGAAAATATGATTTCAAATTGCCCATGTCTACATTTATGTTTTGAATAATAAAAGTCTATTTCAAGCAGTTTAAGTATTGGCAAAGCTCATATAATCAAGTATGTTTCATGAATTTATCTAAACTTCATGTATTAGCTTACCACATGGATTTTGGAGTCTAGACTCCCACTATTTTCAGCTTGTGGTATGGTTTGAGAAAAGGCTCGTAATGTTCTGATTTAGATTTATGTATGTATTTTATGAGTCAGCTTCGTCACTAGATGATGGTTCGGCTTCATTGAAAAATGATGATAGCATATGCATGTTTTTGGGAGTAGTGACTAGCACCGAGTAGGCTAAGGGTCAGTCAACTCTATGCCTAAAAACTACGCGCCAATGTAGGAATGTTTAGATTATTTGGGACCTCCCTTGTTATATTCCCCTTCCCCTAAGGGGCATTCAGCTTGATATCGATATCATGGTAGCTTCCTTAGACCTGGCAAAGCTTTGGACGACTCTACCCACTTGAGTGTGATAGTCGGGACCACGTAAGCTCTATCGTGGTAATGCCAGTTATACGACGAGTCTCCCATAGTTCCTCATGATTTCAGTTATGCATGTTCATCAGTCATGATATTATGTTTTCAGTAGGTTTGACCCAATGTTCAGTTTTACTTATTATCAGTTTTCATCTTTGAGTCATTCGATTCAATTATGATATTCAGTTATGTTCAGACCATGATTTCATAAAATAGCATGCAAATCCTACTCTCAGAATCTTATCTTGATTATGTTTTATAATATGCATGATTTATGATTTAATTACTTAGTAGTTTTACTTACCTTGCATACTCGGTACATTCCACTTACTGACCTCATACTCTATGTTGTATCATTTTATGATATAGGCTCCGATATCCAGGATCAATCATGTCGCTAGTAAAATTTTCAAAGTTAGCATTTCTCAGTCTTAGTTGGTGAGTCATCATCTTTCGAGGGCCCTTCTTATCAGTTATTTTTCATATTTCTAGTTTCAAAATTTAGTGAGTTAGTTAGGGTCTTGTCCCATCAACTCTTCATCTTTAGAGGCTTTTCAAACATAGTATGTATTCAGATGTTATGTTATGTTCAAATTTCCGTTATGTTAATTATGTTAATCTTCCGCTTTGTTTGTATGAGTTAGATGTTATGTTGCTGCCATTGGTCGACTTGGAGCCTCTCGGGGTTCTTTGTCCCGTGTCTCAATCCGGACCTATGTTTGGGTCGTGACACTTTGACTGCTTAATTCAACCAGCAAGAGGTCCCATAGAATGTGAGCGTAGCAATAGCTTGAGTTTGGGACTTCCATAGGATGAATCCCCCTGAGTTCCTTGGGTCGAGAGTGAATGAGGACCTACATGAGTTCCTGGAGGAGATACAGAAGATCACCTAGATTATGGGGGTTACAGGAGAAGAGAACACAGACTTAGCATCCTATCAACTGAAGCGGGTTGCTTATATTTGTTACCATCATTGGAGAGACGGTAGAGCAGTGGGAACAGTTCCCGTGAGCTGGGATGAGTTCATGATATCTTTCCTAGATATATTCTTCCCTAGAGAGTTGAGGGAGGCAAAGGCGGCGGAATTCATCAATTTGAAGAAAAATGATATAACGGTTCAAGAGTACGCCGGAGATGGTGGCAGACCATAGGGCCCGAATGAAAAGATTTATGTATGGAGTGTCAGATTCACTAGTCAAGGAGTGTAGGATGGAAATGCTGAATAGTGACTTAGACTTCTCTCGATTGATCATATACGCCCAACAGATAGAGGTGGATTAGATTAAGGATAAGGAGAGAGAGGCCAAGAGGGCCAGGAAGAGTAGTGTTGAGTTCTTCTAGTAGAGTCCCAGTGGCGGGAATCGTCAACAGTCTCTCCAGAGACCATCAGCTCCAGCACTATCGTCAGATAGTGTACCATCTAGATCTCAGTGTGAGCAGAGGGGAAGGACATCAGGCTCTAGAGGTCAAAGGAGCATGTCAGGAGAGCATAGTCTTCCAATGTGTAGCAAGTGTAGTAGGAGGCACCCCAGAGAGTACCTAGCAGGTTCAGGTGCATGTTTTGGGTGTGGGAAGCCTAGTCATATGCTCAGAGATTGTCCAGCGGTCGGACAAGGACATGGTAGAGGTCGAGACCCAACCACCAGTTTAGCAGCTCACCAGCACGCTCAGCTCAGCAGGGTGCATCCATTAGTACAGGTGGTGGTCAGTGGTAGAATAGGTTTTATGCCCTCTTGTCTCATCAGGAGAAGGAGGTCTCTCAAGATGTAGTCACTGGTATGTTATAAGTATTTCATCTTGATGTTTATGCATTGTTAGATCTAAGGGCTACCTTATCTTTTGTGACACCCTATGTTGCTAGTAGTTTTGGAGTCAGTCCCGAAATCCTATCAAAACCCTTCTTAGTCACTACTCTAGTCGATGAGTCAGTTATAGCTCGATGAGTATACAGAAATTACCCTGTTACGGTCCTACAGAAATTACCCTGTTACAATCCTTCAGAAAGTCACCTCAACATATTTACTAGAGTTAGACATGACAGATTTTGATAATATCTTTGGAATGGATTGGTTACAAGCATGTTATGCCTTAGTGAATTGTAGAACCCATGTGGTAGAGTTTAAATTCTCAAATGAGCTATCCTAGAGTAGAAGGGTAGTTCAGCTATGCCTGTAGGTCTCTTTTTTTCCTACCTTATGACCCCGAAGATGATTTCTAAAGGTTGTGTTTACCATCTAGTTTAGGTTAAGGATGCTACGTCTGAGACCCCGACTCTCTAGTCAGTTCCTATAGTGTGTGAGTATCTGGAGGTGTTCTTAGATGATCTACCTGGAGTCCCTTCTGAGTGGGAGATCGACTTTGGTATTGACCTTCTTCCCGATACGCAACCTATATCTATTTCTCCTTACAGAATGGCTTCAACTGAGCTAAAGGAGTTGACTGGACAGTTGAAGGATCTCTTAGATAAGGGTTTCATCAGACCTAGAAAATCTGCATAGGGTGCACTAGTTCTTTTTATTCAGAGGAAGGATGGTTCTCTTCGTGTATGCATTAACTACCGGCAATTAAACAAGGTCACAATCAAGAACAAGTATCCTCTTCCTAGGATTGATGATTTGTTTGACCAACTTCAGGGTACTAAGTGCTTCTCAAAGATAGATCTCAGGTCCGGTTATCACCAAATCAAAGTTAAGGAGAGTGACATCCCGAAGACAGCTTTCAAGACTCGGTATGGTCACCATGAGTTTGTAGTTATGTCTTTTGGACTAACGAATACTCCTGTAGCTTTTATAGATTTGATGAACAGGGTGATTCAAGCCATATTTAGACACATCCATGATTGTGTTTATAGATGATATTCTCATATACTCTCAGAGTGAGGAGGAGCATGCCGCCCATTTGAGGATTTTGCTACAGATTCTTAAGGATTGCCAACAGTTTGCTAAATTTAGCAAGTGTGAGTTTTGGTTGAACTCAATAGCGTTTTTGGGTCATGGGGTGTCAAGTGAGGGTGTACAAGTGGACTCTCAAAAGATAGAAGCTGTAAAGAATTGGCCTAGACTAGTTAGTCTTTCAGATATCAAGAGTTTTTTGGGTTTAGCTAGCTACTACAGAAGGTTTGTTGAGAGATTTTCATCCATTGCAGCACCGTTGACTAAGTTGACCCAGAATAAAATGAAATTTCAGTGGTTAGATGCCTATGAGAAGAGCTTTCAAAAGTTAAAGACTCGACTCACTTCAGCCCCAGTATTGACCTTACTCGAGGGTACAGATGGATTTGTGGTGTATTGTGATGACTCTAAGGTTGGTATTGATTGTGTGTTGATGCAACATGGCAAGGTCATTACGTATGCCTCGAGACAGCTTAAGACTCATGAGAGGAATTACCCAACCCACGACCTAGAATTGGCAACAGTGGTGTTTGCACTGAAGATTTGGGGGCATTATTTGTATGGAGTGCATGTAGATGTGTTCACGAACCACAAGTGTCTTCAGTATGTGTTTACCCAGAATGACCTGAATTTATGATAAAGGAGGTGGTTAGAGCTTCTCAAGGATTATGACATGAGTTTCCTTTATCATCTGGGCAAGGCCAATGTAGTGGCAGATACTCTTAGCAGGCCATCCATGGAGAGTGTTTCTCATGTTGAAGATGGAAGGAAAGAGTTGGTGAAAGATGTGCACCGTCTTGCATGATTAGTAGTTCTCCTTGTGGATTCGACCGATAGTGGTGTTGTTGTTCAGAATAGCTCAGAATCCTCTTTGGTGGCTGAGGTCAAGTCTAGGCAGGATGAGGATCCTATTTTGGTAAAGATAAAGGAAGCGATCCAAAATTAAAAGGTTGAGGTCTTCCCCTAAGAGGGAGATAGTGTACTTAAATATCAGGGTCGTTTGTGTGTTCCAGATGTCGATGAATTGAGGGAGCGGATGTTGCATGAGCCTCATGGTTCCCAATATTATATACATCCAGGTTCCACCAAGATGTACCGTAACCTACAGGAAGTCTATTGGTGGAATGGCATGAAGAAGGACATAGCGGAATTCATGGCTAAGTGTTCAAACTGTAAACAAGTGAAAGTGGAGCATCAAAGACCAGGAGGTGTGCCACAAGACATCAGTATCCCCACCTAGAAGTGTGAAGAGATCAATATGAACTTCATTACTCGGTTGCCTCGTACACGTCAACAGTATGATTCTATTTGGGTGGTTGTGGATAGGTTGACTAAAGAAGCTTATTTTCTACCAGTCAAAATCATCGACTTAGTGGAGGATTAGGCTAAATCGTATATTCAGGAGATAGTTGGTTGCATGGTATTCCCTTGTCCATCATACCAGATAGAGATACTCAGCTCACTTTGCAATTTTACAAGTCATTTAAGAAGAGACTTGGTACTTAGGTCAAGCTTATCACATTCCGCCCCTAAAGCTAGCTCCTACTCCTCCTCCTTCTCCTTTAGGATAGGAATCCTCCTTGGTCCTTTTTCCATCTCGCGACAACTTTTCACACGCAGATGGATGGTCAGGCTGAGCGAACCATTCAGACTCTTGAGGATATGTCGAGAGCATGTGTGATTGACTTCAAAGGTAGTTGGGATGATCATTTACCTCTTATCAAGTTTTCTTACAACAACAACTATCACTCCAGTATTCAAATGACTCCGTTTGAGGCTCTTTATGGCTAGAGGTGTAGGTTGCTTATTGGTTGGTTTGAAGTAGGTAAAGCTACATTGATAGGGCTAGAATTAATTCATGAGGCTATGGAGAAAGTTCAACTTATAAGGGAGAGGCTAAAAATAGCTCAGAGACGTCAAAATTCCTATGCGGATGTGAGAAGGAGAGAACTTGAATTTTAAGTTGATGATTGGGTATTTCTGAAAGTGTCTCCCATGAAGGGAGTGATGAGGTTCAGAAAGAAAGGGAAGCTTAGTCCTTGATATGTTGGCCGGTACAGGATTGTGAGACGTGTTGGAAAAGTCCTACGAGTTGGAGTTGCCCTCAGATTTAGCTTCAGTACATCCAGTCTTCCATGTGTTGCTCTTGAAGAAGTGCATTGGTGACCCGAATTTGGTTGTTCTTGTGGAGAGCATAGGTGTGGATGATAACCTTAGTTATGAAGAGGTTCCGATTGAAATCCTTGATCATCAGGTTTGGAAGTTGAGGAAAAATATGTAGCTTGAGTAAAGGTTCTATGAAGAAACCAGCTAGTTGAGGGAGCTATGTGGGAAGCTGGAGTTGATTTGATGGCCAGAAACCCACATCTTTTTCCTTCCGGACCAGTTCCATCTTGAGGTACCAGCTTAGACCTTAGTACTCTATTCAGTTGCAGGTCTAGTCTATGTCTCCCATTTTCATTTATGTTAGTGCTTTTGTATGCGTGATTCATGAATTTAGTCCAGTCATGTATCTTAGTCTAGAGTCATTCACTCCGTCAGTTCTCTACTTCAGATATTCGATACTTGGGATGGCAGTTCCTTTCCCCAATTATTCAGTATGTTTACCCACATTCGAGGATGAATGTTCCTAAGGGGAAGCTTGTAATACCCTGAAAGTCCCTAGGATCATACCCGAGGGTTAAGAAAAAAATAGAAAAATGTTGCATCAGGTCAAAGGAAACCTCATCTAGTGACCCGTGAAGTTACCCCACGAGTCATGGAGTGACTCATGAAGTGGAGGTTGGCTGATTAAGAGTCGTGGCCAGGGGGTGACCATGGGTGGATGCCACAAGTCGTGCTTTCACCTCACGACTCGTGGAGTGAGTCGTGATCAGGAGGGTGGATTGGAAGGTGGAAATCCAGTAGACTTCATGAGTGGACTCCACAGGTCATTCCCTACCTCACGACTCGTGAAGTCCCTCGTGAGTATTGATCTTGGGAAGAATTCCCTACCTCGGATGTTGCATGAGCCTCATGATACGTTATTACTTAGTTTTGTCTTGTTTATCTACTTATATGTATACATTCTCATGTGATTTTATGTAAATGTGGATATATACTAACCAACATGATTAGTTCTTATTTTTCAGTGTTAAAATGAATTTAGGGAACTAATCTACGAGTTGGTGAAGTGAAGGAATGGACTCAGAAGTAAAACGCGGAAGTCAGCATGAAAATATGTAACAACTGGCCCTGTGCGACAGGGGCCGTGTCACGCTGCCATCGCGGTAGCATTCTGCCAAGATTGAAGATTTTGAGCAAATTCCAGTGAAGTGTGTGACAGGTCCGTGGCACGGAGCCTGAGCTCCGCGATGGCCTCCATGCCACGTTGGGAAGAAATTTCTGCGCACCCGGATTCCAGTGAGGGTCCATTACCACTCCGTGGCACGGAGCCTAAGCTCCACGATGGCCTCCGTGCCACGTTGCCAGTTTATTTCGGGAAAATTTCTCACTTGTATAAATAGCACACTTAGGTTTTTATTTGGATATCTGACATTTCATGCAAGAACGTGGGGTAGCAGGCAGTTGAGCTGAAGA
>JACEIK010001327.1:7505-17871 GCA_018107945.1 Datura stramonium
CCTATTTGGAGTAACTACCTAACAAGTTGACTTGCCGGCTTCAGTCTAGCTCTTCCATATTATTGATCCCAACCTCTAGTTGGGTTATTTATTGACAATATATGCTTCATACTTCAGTAGGAGGTATAGTTTGAGCATTAACAAAAAGTGGCGTCGTTGACGGGCAATACGGCTAAGACAAGATTATTTGCTTGTATTTGACTTTTTTGGTAGTTATTTCCTGAATTACATTTTCCTTTTGTTTTTGATACCCACATGATGTATTCCGATGAATGCAAAGCACTCGAAGTAGTGGAGATCCTCTGATTCCGTTAAACCCAGGAATTGAACAAACACTGCACAGGATAGAGAACCACGAACAAAGAGATGCCCGCATAGCTGAAGGAGCTAGGCAAGATGAGCTAGCTCGGCAAGCTGCACTTCAGGATGCGGAAGATGATAGAGAAGAAGTAGTTACTGCTGGTCGACATGGGAAGGGCAATAGAGGTTATAGACTTTCCCCTCAATTCTTCGATGATTAGGACCCAGACATCGATGAAGTTGGGTCAACTAGAGTAATTGTGCCACCACCTCTGCCCACTGGGGCCAAATTTGATTTCACGAGCACCGTGATTCAATTGCTAAACATGAAAGGGGTGTTCAATGGTCATGCAACGGATGAAGCCAACCTGCACTTGATGAACTTCGTAGGAATATGCAAGGCGTACAGGTTTCCTAGAGTTATCCAAGATGCCATTCGGCTCAGACTTTTCCTCTTCTCTCTAGCAAGGGAAGCCACTTTATGGTTATCGGGGTTGCCCAATGACTCCATCACTAATTGGAGGGAACTCAAGCAGGCCTTCTTGAAGAGATTCTTTCCCCCCTCTAGAACGTTGCAGCTAAAGGATGAGATCTACAATTTCCAACAACATAAGATAGACACACTTAATGAAACCTGGTTGAGGTTCAAAAATAAGTTGAAAAAGTTCCCCAACCATAAAATCCTAAATGACAGTTTGTTGGAAAGTTTTTACAGGTATTTAAATAATAGCACAAAAGGTGTGGCAGACACGGTGGTAGAGGAGCATTAATGAGTCACACCTGGGAGCAAGCTTCTACAATCTTTGACAGGGTGACTAAGACAAACATGGCATGGAATACAAGGGAGTATGATGCAGTGGTCGGTACATATGTTGTTGGTTTGATTGCAGACCAATGAAGGAAGGAAGAAGAACGCGACCAAGAGTTGGCTCACATGCGCACATCATTGGATTTTCTTTACAAAGCACATCGTGGGAGCAGGAGCCAAAAAGGTAAATGTAGTGGGGACGCAAGGAATGGAGTCGGAGCTGATCACTCTCCTTTAGAGGAAGAGGAAAATTTCCTAGATAGCCATGAGGTGGGTTTTCGAGCCAATGACTAAGCATCTGGACAAGACAATTGGCGCCAAGGTTCTGGAAACCAAGGTCGGAACCAATATAGACACAACTACAATCGAAACGGGTACAAAGATGGAAGCCGCAGTCATGAGCACAATGGAGATTGGAGAAGAAACGATGGCTACTGCAATGACCGGGCTAGAGTTTATGCGCCTCCTAATGCACGAGAAGAGGAGGATGGGAAATCAAAGTTAGAGAGCATGATGGCTGAGATGCTGAAGAAGGTGAGGTCCACTAATGAGCAATTGAAGGAGATCCGTGGTGACATATCTAGTATGGTCAAAGAGTGGAATCTTATGTAACCGCCATCAAGCAAATCGAGCAGCAGCTTGGGCAACTTTCAGCATCACTATGCCCTAGACAAAAGGGTACACTTCCTAGAAACACCGTCCAGAACCCAAAGAATATGGCAATTGCATGGCGGTGATGATTGGGAGTGGTAAGACCACAGTTGACCCCTTTTTCCGGTTGTAATTGAAAGGAAGAAAGAGAGCATTATTAAGGAAAGTGATAAGGGTGCTGAGATGGAAAGTGTTGAGTTGCCAGAGGACCCGATAGAGGAGAAAGAATCTGAAACTGATCAAGGAGTAACTCAAGTGCACAGAGCTATCCCACCACCACCGACACTATTCCCTAAAATAATGAAAAAAAGGCGTAAAATGGTAAGTTCCAGAAATTTCTTTCGATGCTTAAAAAACTATCTGTGAACATACCATTGGTAGAGGCATTGGAACAAATGCCAGGATATGCTAAGTTTATGAAAGACTTGGTCAAGAAGAAGTGGTTCGTAAGATATAAGTTGGTAGACAATGTACATCACTATAGTGCCATAGCCACGCGGGTCCTAGCTCAAAAGAAGGAAGACCCAGGTGCTTTCATTATACTGTGTACGATTGGCAATGTCGAGTTTGCAAGGGCACTTTGTGATCTGGGAGCAAGCATCAAGATGATTCCGTTGGTAATATTCATGAGATTGAGCCTAGGAGCTCCTACACCGACCACTATGTGGCTACTGATGGCCGAGAGAACTGTGAAGAAGCCAGTGGAAATCCTGTTCAATGTACTGGTCAAGGTGGACAAATTCATATTCCCAGCCAACTTCGTGATTCTGGATTGCGAGGTTGATTATGAGGTCCCCATCATTTTAGGGGGACCATTCCTTGCAACTGGGAGGGACCTACTAGATGTGGAGCCTGGCCAGCTGAATTTCAGACTAAACAAAGAAGGGGTCGCTTTCAGCATCTGTTGAACAATGCAATAACCCAAGGAGTACAGTGTAATTTCAGCATTGGAGGTTGAGTATGAGTCATTTGATGAACTCTAAGTAGTCAAGAGACTTGCGTCGTCCCGCGACATTAAATCAGTTGCTTCTTGGGAGGTAACCCAAGTGGTAGCTTGGTGAAGTCCGAGTAACCGAGCCACCTGCATCGTGCAGCGATGTTAAATCGTGCTTCTTAGCAGGAAACCCAAGTTATTGAACTATTGTGTGGTCAGTGTGCAGGGAAAACAAAACAGGAGGCAGAAAAACTACTAAAAAAGAAGCTTCTACAACTCTCAGTACGACTCATGATAGTATCCTACGAGCCATAGTAGGAGGCGTGGTGAGGTTTAGAGATGTAAGTCAAAGCAGCGACCTATGAGTCATCACACGAACCGTACCTACCTTGTATGAGTCGTATGAGGTACTTGTAGGTCCCCAGGTATGTTTTCAAAACTCTAACTCATTGATCCAACAGACGAGTTGTAGTCCTTCATATGACTTGTGGTACGAGTCTTGATGGGTCAAAAGTTTTAAAATCACCTGACTCGACCCAGGTTTTCACACCTGCCCTTTTTCCTATTGTAAATCAAATACCTCACATGACCCCTCTTCCAATGCAAATGAAACCAACCTATGAACCCTACCTTTAAACCTCTCACACTCGTAACTCAAAAGCTAGGAGTCTTCGAGTAATTTCGTGCTCAAATTAAGCGTGACTTTACTTATATTTGTGATTACTAGTCGAAGAAAGAAGCAACAAGTAATGCATTGAATATCGAAAAATCTTAACATTCTTGAAGCTTTCACTATCAAATCCCCTGTGAGTATTGACTTTGCTCAAATAATTTCAAAAATACAATGATGAAGGATGTTATCAAACCATGAACGACTGGAAAACATTATCTTTTTGTTCGATTAAACTTGTGAATTGAAGTTTTCAAAATTTGAGTTATGGGCACTGATTAAGAAGGGAAAGGATGAGTAGTGTTTAATTGATTGAATGATATGCCTAGACCTGGGGAAATCTGAGTACCCAAATTGTGACAAAGAACCCCTACAAACTGAACAAAAATTGAATAAGCCAAAGTGGTATGAAGCACAGTACGGTTCATAGTTTGTCACTATGAGTCGTGTCGAGAATTCTTACCTAAGAACTGAATAGGGCTAATCAGAAGAGTCCTTCCTATGACTCGTGGAATCGACCTAGGCTCGTACCACGAGTCGTGGAAAAATACAGAGGAGATGATAATGTTGAGGCTTCATCAAATGACTCAAGGTACGGGTCATACCCTCGTGGTATGAGTCGTACCTGTGATTCGTAACATGCATATAGAGTTTTTGAGCCTTCATAAGTCATACCTTCAGGGTACGACCATACTGTCAACCCATGTTAAGAATTTGAAAGTATTCTCTTCTTGTTATTTTTTCTCAAATATGGAATTCTACCTTAATTCTCTACAAGAACAATGACAATGAAACGAAAAGCATCCAAAGCAATAGCCTGGACAACATTAATTGATGTAACATCTGAGTCTGAGGTTGGGCAAGAAGGAAACTCCCCTTCGGTTAGGGATTACCAGGTAGATACTTTAGAAAATGATGGAACTAGAACCACTAGGGAAAGAGCAAGAGCACAAGCCGAAGCAGCTACTGCCATATCTGCCTAAGCACCCTAGTCTGAGGAGGGAGCCAGGGAAGGTAATCAGGAGTCGGGAAAGGACTCAAATGCAGAGGAAGAGTCTAAGGAGACCCAATCAGGTGAAGCAAGTGGAAACGATGAATCAGAGGAGGAGGCTCCAAATTCTGCACATGTACAGACCCCACCATGAGAAAACCGCATAGTCCGTTGGAGAGTGCCGAGAGCAAGAGATATTTATGAGCAAGGCATTTCTCTCACCGCCAAGAATCAATGGCAGAGTATCCATGAAGAATCGCGGATCCTCACAAATACACTGAATGAAGTTGAGGAGATGAAGCGGATATTTAGCATCTATGGTTTCGAGTGGATAACATAGACTCCAGCCTAGTATACAGTAGAATTGGTCTGGAAGTTCTACGCCAACTATTTAGCCACCACGGAGCAAAAGGAAAAGGAGGGGCAGAAAATAAAAGTCAAACCCCGACTGGAGAGTGTGATGGTCTGAGTATGAGAGGTAGATATATCAGAGTAGACCATCCCTCGAGATCTTTATGGACCACAGTTCATACCTACACGTATGATGCATGAGTATAACAACAGGGTGGAGAATGAAGCAGATCAGGAATTTAGACTTGTAGGAAAGACAGAGGCAGCTGCAATGGTTAACGGGTGTGATTGCGGAGAACAAGGAAGAAGCTGAATGGGTTACCGGTGGAAAGCAGGTGACAAAGATATCACTTAACTTCATAGAAAAAGCCTTCTGGACACTACTACGCCACTGGTTAGCACCCACGGTTAATAACAACACATTGAGTGCTGATAGAGTTGCTTTGATGGCATGCCTCATGTCCGATTATCCTATCAACATCCCTAGGATCATTGCAAAGGAGATACGAGATCAGGCGGTGGGAGTGAGCACAACCATCCCATTCTCGAGTCTTGTATTCACGTTAACAACAGAGGCAGGGGTGCCAATATGGTTGGCTGAGAAGCGGCTGATCAGAGGCCAGAGGATTACATATATCGGCCTTATCCGGGATGACATGAACACGGTAAGCCGAGCAAGAATACCCACCGCAATTCCATCAGTCCAGCTAGCAGGGGACGCACAGGTGAACATCCCCACTATACATGAGCATAGAAAGACACCGGCTATAGATATCGGTCATTCAGAGTCAGCTCCTAGAACTTCAGCTGCACCACAACCTAGCCTATAGACTTAGACTACAGCAGGGCATATTTTGGGGCCTCATAACTTCCTCCAAAAATTGGATTACGGTTGACCAAGGCCGAATGAAAAACTCAAGCTATGATGAAAAACTTATAGCCATGGGTCAAGGAAGAGATAGATACAGCAGCTCAGGCGCTACATGCTCTGTTGTATGGATTTTAGAGCCGATTCAATATGGGAATGGCGAAGCAGACCGACACTAGCAGTCTCCGTGATGAGTTAGGGGCTCGTTAGAGCTAAGTAGCCGAGATGTCATCATGAAAATCGGCAGTCATACATGCCCCCACTCTTCCAGACCTAGATGCAAAGCTTGATGAGGAGATTGACTTGGCGGCTTATTGGGAGCCGACGATAGCTGTTAGAAATAAGGAAAGAAAAGAGCTTCTGAGGTGGTTGGAGATGAGAGTTTGAGAAAGAAATGGAAGAAGTAAAGGAAAGAACGCAAGAGGGCCAGAGAAGAGAGCCTGCAGACTTATGACACACATATGTAAGAGATGTAGGAGCGAGCTAGAGGAGCAGGCTGCTCCACCATGACTCAGCTCGATCTTACCAGTGGTCGTCACCCTTCGGGTGAGCCACATCCGCCCAGATTGACTCTGAGGCCGTAGAAGCGACCAAAACTACTGAGGGGGTAACCACTCCCCATGTGGATACTTCATTGAGTGCACCGGCCACCGCTAGCGCCATGATTACAGTGGAGGTGCCTCCTCCGTAGGACGACAGGAGCTCCTAGAGCGCCACATGTATGTTCCCTTCCCTATGAACTTATAGTTCATGCTTTGGGGATGAAGCTTCATTTGTCAAAAAGGGGAGGGGTGTACTTGTGATTTTTTGGATTTTTTGATTCATCCGAGGGTTTTTCTTCCTGTGTTTTTTTCCCTCGGACATGCTATGTAGTGGAACCGGCATGTTTAGGATTTTTATTTCTTATTTTGAGAATTTTTTTAATCAGGAAATAACTTAGGAGTACTTAATCAATGAAAATGCACTAGTTTTGATTTTTGAAAAAAAATTGACCCCGCTTAAAATTTTTTGAGTTAGTAATGTATTTATGACTGCATGCGTGATTTCGGTGGATCTTTTGCTGTCATTTGGTTTATTAGCATGAGGAGTCTTGTTAATTCATGTATAAACCAGACAGGTGAGGTGAATATAAGTCATGTACCATGAGTGAGTGAGGTGTAGTATTTAGTGCACTATTGTGTTGAAGATCTAGAACATGCCTGGTTGGTCTTTGCACAGGATAAGAATGGTTAGTTAGGATATGATCGTAAGTCGTTTTTGTTTAAGCTCACTTTTACCGTAAATAACCTACCAAAATCATATGATTCCTTTGATCCCAATTTTGAGCCTTTAATAGACCATTTTTATTTGATTCACAAATTAACCATACCCATTTCTTTATAATGAACATATTTTGGCCCTAGTCCTTCCTTGGATATTGTGAACCTCAACATAGGCAAAATGTCTAAGTTGAGAGTGGCTAGAGTAGGGGTGCATAAGTGATGGAAATGAGAAAAAAGGAGAGAAAAGAGAAAAGTTTAAAAATGAGGTGTGGTGTGAAGAGGAGAAAATAAAGAGGAAAAAAAAGGTTGAAAATCTTGAAAAAGAAAATTCAAAAGAAAAAATGTTGGAAAAAGTTGAAATTACAAGTGAAAATACCTGGTGAAATAACAATAATATCTACAATGGACCATCTAATGGCCCTTTTGTACCTCTTCAGAATGGAAACTAAAGTTCCACTGGCCATTCAACCAAATCTACTACTATAATAATCGACAAGGTGTTTCCATCTACAAAGAATACATACGAAAGATGAGATGGAAGAGCTTTGTGCTCCAAGGCTGGAGGCTCCATAATAAAAGGTTTGGCTTGTGGAGTTTCACAATTCTTCATATCAAGATCTATCTTCTTCGAAGCATAAGCATACAACCCAATCGAGCAAGTGCACTAACAATCTCATCGTACCTATCTATCTCATCAGCATCACAATTCATGATAACTGCAGCTAGTGCCTCAACACTCAATCCCTCCTCAACAGGAATTATTGGAGAGTCCACATCTATAATATCAATCACTGAGACCACCCATATGTTATTTGGCTACTTCATTGAACAAAACATGTTAAAAGTAAATTCTTTATTGTTCAACTAGAATTTAAGTAATTCAATTTCCATATTCACTAATGCATGTCCGGTGGCAAGGAACAATCACCCCAAGATAATAGGGACCTCAAAATCAACCTTATAGTCTAAAATGACAAAACCAGCCAGAAAGAGGTGTCACGACCCGAACATAGGCCCTCATTGAGACACATGACAAAGAACCCTGAGAGGTTGCAAGTCGACCCATGACATGAACATGATATCTAAAATCAACATAATTAAGTGTATGTCTAACATGTATAGTAAATAGGAAATCTAGAATTAACATAACGTCTGAATACATAACACACAGCTGAAACTGCATACATGCTATGTCTGAAAAGTCTCTCATACTTATGAGTTGATGAGACAAGACCCCAACTAACTCACTATAGTCTGAAACTATAAATACTAAGTGTAGCTGATAAAGGGCCCTTGAAAGATAAGGACTCACCAACTGAGACTGGAAGATGCTAATACTGGGAGTCTGGCTAATGGTGGGACTGGGCCTGAATATCCGAGTTTGTATCATGAAACCATACAACATAGAGTATGCTGTCAGTACATCGAATGTACCGAGTATGTAGGTAAGTAAACTGCTAAGTAAGTAGAATCATAAATCATGCATATCATAAAACATAATCAAGATAAGATTTTGAGAGTAAGGCTTGCATGCTATTTTCTGAAATCATAATCTGAACATAACTGAATAGCATAACTAATCGAATGACCCAAAGCTGAAAACTGATAATCATAAGTAAAACTGAACATTGGGTCAAACCTGTTGAAAATATAATAACATGACTAATGAACATGCATAAATGAAATCATGAGGAACAATAGGAGACTCATCAGATAACCGACATTACCACGATAGATCTTACGTGGTCCTAACTATTACACTCAAGTGGGCAGAGCCATCCAAAATCTTGTCACGGCTAGGATGCTACCATGATATCAATATCAAGTTGAAGGCCCCTTGGGGGCAGGGAATCTCGGAAGGAATGTCCCAAATAATTTGAACATACCTATATTGGCACGTAGTTCTGAAGGATAGGGTTGAGTGACCCTTAGCCTACTCGGTGCTAGACACTACTCCCAAAAATATGCATATGCTCTCCATCATTTTTCAATGAAGCTGACCATCATCTAGTGACGGAGTTTACTCATAACATACATGCATAATCTGAAATCATAACATTAGGAGCCTTGGGCTCAAATCATACCACAAGCGGAACATGAGTAGGAGTCTAGATTCAATAATCTATGTGGTAAGCTAATAATGTGAAATCTAGATAAATCATGAAACACACATGATCATGTGAGCTTGCCCAATACTTAAACATGCTTGACATAGAATTGATCTTTCGAAAATATTAACATATACATGGGTAATTCGAAATTATACTTTCTTCATTCACATCTCATCATGTTTGAATACATATATCATAGATCTCAACTTTCATGAACTTTCAGTGATGGGCATCATAATTTATAAAACATGAAAACATAATTTATAATTGAAAATATTGTAAAATATTCCCATTAATCATAATTCAACATTAGAAACATGTTTAGATCATACCCATGATTGATACTTAGAGAATTCGCATGTTAGGTTAAGACCCCATAGATTCATCAACTAGAATTCCATGAATTGAAGAGGGAATGCGCATGGGTGTGGATGGATACACCCATTCATAGCCTTACATACCTATAGAAATATTATTTAATAATTTCCTTGATTACCCAATGGAAATTTTGTGAAGAACATGAGGAATATAGGCTTGATCACCCTTAGGAGCTTCTAGACTTGCATGCATGGATGTGAATAGGCCTATAATGAACTTACCCCTCTTAAAAAACACTATTATGAGCTTAAAATGACGTAGTTTAGTCCTTAGGAACATAGGAATTATGGAAAAACCTTTAATAAATTTGCAGGAAAATACTCACTACCAGTTCCAACGAGGGACTATACGACTCGTGCCCCTCACCATGACTCATTGCCTTCTTCTCATTGCATGCACTGGAACTTGTCAACACTGGTCAGCACGAGGGACACCATGACTCGTGGTGTGCCCAGTGACTCATGGTGACGAGTTGTTAGATACACTATCTAATCTCTTCGTCCTTTAGTCAACCCTTGACGGCATACCACTCCTTGGAGTGGCGTATCCCCACCCTCAGCGGGTGAGTCGACACAGTTACTAATCCAGGGGCGGCGAGAACGCTCAAAGGGTGCTCTCATAGCACAAACAGGTCTCAACAAACAATAATCACGTATAGCAAGCATGTTCAATCTGAAGATACTATTCATGTTTTGATATACGATTCTGATTCTCTTTTCTACATTAAACGGATTATCATACTGAGCTATACTGTATCTGAGATAATATTTGACTGTTTCATATTGCTCTACTAACTTTTATTTTGAATATAGCCTAATTTATAAAACATGCTTGCTGGATTCATACTGAACTCAATTCTCGACTTATAGGTTCTGTCTTCTAGAATTTACTCTATTTACTACACTTGGATTGCTATCTTTCCAAAGAACTAGCTTTACATATCTTCGTTTCTGATTTCCCGACTAACTGGCGTAGCTCGGTCAGTATTTCTGCTATTTCTCCCAACTGCATTCATATATATATATATATATATATCAATTAG
>JACEIK010001327.1:46145-117517 GCA_018107945.1 Datura stramonium
CAACACAGAACAATCATGTCTCCACAGATAGCAATAGGCACATGTAATATATATACTGGATCTTATAATAATATTTATGTTCTATTATTCTGTTCTAAATTTAATATTGAAATGTAGTGAATCTGATACTGAAATATACTGAATCATTAATAATATTTCAGCAATATTCTGCTGGGACTTATACTATTTTACTGATTTTCATGACGAATACTCTATTATATTTCTAATATGCTTACTAAATTTCATACTGAACATAATATACGACTTTTGAAACACTCTACTGATATTCGTACTATTTTTCTATACTGGAACTACTAGCTTGCCAAAAGAAACTGGCCTTACATACCTCAACTGCTGACTTTCTAATTAACTAGCGTAGCTCAGCTAGTATTCAACTATTTCTGTCAACTGTATTCATATTCACGAAAGAATAGAATTAATTGTACTATTATTTTTTAAAGAAATCATATTATGGCTATACCTACTACCTATTCTTCGACTTATCGAAGAACGGACAAAAACTCGCTATTTCTTAGGGGTCTAGAAGGGACAAATACTCACTTTAATGTTGGGAGTATACTAACACTATTTTGGAGCAATTCCACTTACCTTAGCTCGGGGTGACGACGATTCACCGGTCGAATTTCGCGAAACTAACTTCGCAGGAATGCTCCCGGCAACTTTATACTTCGCTACCCGAAGTTAATTCGAGTTTGGACTGCATTTGACAGTGTAAATGGAAGGAAATTTAATCAAACCCTTTGTTCCCCTCTGTTTTTGTTTGTTTACTGGAAATTATATGAAGGGAAAATCATTTAAAACGAAGTGGGAGCCTTATATACTTGGGGCCTTTAAGTAGCATTCGTCAGATGTAATTTATAAATCGCATTTGTCGAATGCGATTTACAAGTGGCATTTGCCTTGTGACGCTCCGACTTGGCGCATGTCTGGTCTCTCCCCGGGCCCTTTTTTCGCACATATGGAATTCTAAAACTCTTACCCAACATGCGAATAGGCCAACTAAGTGTAAAGAACTTACCGGGTGTAACATTTTTTTTATTGTATCTCCACTGACTAGGCTGACTCAAAAGAAGGTGAAATTCCAATGGTCAGATGCGTGTGAGAAGAGTTTCCAGGAGTTAAAAACTAGACTCACTACCGCTCCAGTGTTGACTCTACCGGAAGGATCAGATCGATTTGTAGTATATTGCGACTCTTCCAGGGTTGGACTCGGTTGCGTTTTGATGTAGCGGGGCAAGGTGATAGCCTACACCTCCAGAAAAATAAAAGTTCATGAGAAAAATTATCCAACCCATGACTTGGAGTTGGCGGTGGTGGTGTTCTCGTTGAAAATATGGAGACATTACCTATACGGGGTGCACATTGATGTTTTCACCGATCATAAGAGCCTTCGGTATGTATTCAGTCAGAAGGACCTAAATCTCCATCAGAGAAGGTGGTTAGAGCTCCTAAAGGATTATGACATTAGCGTTCTCTATCACCGGAGCAAAGCCAATGTGGTGGTTGCTGCCTATAGCTGAGTGTCTGTGTGTAGCGTAGCTCATGTTGAGGAAGAAAAAAAAGGAATTGGCGAAGGACATCCACAGACTAGCTTTGTTAGGGGTGCAGTTCGTTGACTCAGCTAAGGGTGGAGTGGTTATGCAAAGTGGGTCAGATTCCTCATTAGTTGTTGAAGTTAAGTCCAAACAGCATGAAGATCCCATTTTACTTAAACTTAAGGAAGTAGTTCTTAGGAAAGAAGTTGAGGCTTTCTCCACAGGGGGAAATGGTGTGCTCCATTACCAGGGCATATTGTGTGTACCAAACATTGGTCATTTGAGGCAGTAGATATTGGCTGAACCACACAGTAGGAGGTACTCCATGTTATACCCCGGGAACCCAAGGATCAGACCTGGAAGTAAAAATGGAGAAAAAACTGAAAATTCACACTAGGTCATAGAACGACTCGTGAGGTGAGTCGTGAGGAGTGACCACGAGTCGTGAGGTTACTCGTGGTCAACATAGTGTGGGAAGGCCGAAGTAAGGAGGCCATGGTCTTGACCACGAGTCGTGGTCAGACCTCACGACTCGTGAGGTCACCCTTGGTCAACCCTGGAGGTTTGGCAAGTTGAGATGGGCAGTGTAGGCCACAGAAGGTGACCACGAGTCGTGGTCTGACCTCACGACTCATGAAGTCACCCGTTGAGTCAACCCTTGGAGGTTTGGGAAGTGGACTCAACGGATCAAGGCAATGAGTCGTGACTTGTGGAAATGACCCATTAGGTTCCTCGTGAGGACTGGCGACCAGAAATTCCTGCGATTTAATAAGGGTGTTTTCGTAACTTCCTAAGTCCCTAAGTCTTAAACTACGTCGTTATGGATATGTTTCTGAGTTACATAAGATGGGTTAAGCCCTTTATGCATGCCCATTCTCATGCAAGGATTTTAGAGAGGTATTTAGGAGATTTAAGGCTTTCTTCCACAAATTTTCATCAATTTCTTCGTGGGTGCTCAAGGAAATTTAACTCCATCTATTCCCAAATATGTAGGGTTTAAAAATAGGTGAAATTCTTCCTCACCCATGCCCAAATTTCAAGTTAATTCATGAATTCTCCTACAAAAATTCCATGGGGTTTTACCCAAAGTATGACAATGTGATTTCTCTTTATGGGTATGATTTTATTAATTTTGAATTACTGAATTTTGATGATGGGAAAGTTTTATCATTATTTTCCTTTAATCATGTTTCAATCTCTGAAATCCATATTGCCCATTTGTTGAAAGTTCATGGAAGTTATAATTTATGATGAATACTCTATAATTTGAGTTTATTGATGATAGAAAAGTATGATTTTCAAGTCACCCATGTTTATGAGAATATTTTCAAAGAACAAAATATGATGAAGTATTGGGCAATGCCCACATGTAAAAGAAGGATTTATGATTTATGAAGCAAATTATATGATTTATCGATTTATGATGTTGGTCGATGAAAAGGGTCTTGATTCTTGGCTAAGCATGTTTTAAAGGGGATCAATGATAAATTTTATATCTTAGCCAATGAATTTTTATGCATGATGTTAATGATTATGTATGAGCCTATATGCATGTTTTTGGGAGCTGTGTCTAGCACCGAGCAGCCCAACGTTCAAAGGACTAGGCTAGTGTCTCATAACCACGTGCCACCATGGGTTTGTAAATTATATGATGTATTGATAATGATCCCCTCAAATGTGATATCACGTCTTATGCACGACCCTCGCCTGTCAGGCTAGGGTCGGCTCTGCCCACTTAAGCGAGACAGTGGGGAATCATGAGAGGCTCTACCATGATGGTGTCGGTTATGACGAGTCCTCCCATTGTTTAGCATGTTCTATTCAGTGTTATTTCTATGTTATTGGCTCAAGTTATTTTATGATAAATTTATTTACGACTATGATAATGAATGATTATGAATGATTTTAAAGACTTGAGCCATATGTTTTATTACGAAGATATTTGTGTAAGCATGATGTCCTTCTCCTATGTCTATTTATGAGTTTACTTTAATTTTAAAATTTCCATTTTACTTACCTTGAATACTTAGTACATTCCACGTACTGACCGCATATTTTCTATGATGTATCATTTTATGATACAGCATCTGGATCTTAGGCTCATCCTCATCCTTAGTATTAGAGGCTTACAGACAAATTAGTAGTATTCAACTTATGTAAATGTTTGGTATTTACTGATGTTATGTCATGGTAACATTTCCACGATGTTTTATGCTTAATATTCCGTTTATTGAAATGAGATGAGTGAATACATGTGCCATGGGTTGACTTGGGCTCTCTCGGAGTCCTGAGTCTATGATTCGAGTGTACGTTCGGGTCGTGACATACTTGGTATCAGAGAAATAGGTTTGAAGTGTCCTAGAGTGTCTGAAAGCTGCATTAGGTAGAGTCTTTTTCATGGGTGTGAAGCGCGCGACATCTATATGAAGAGGCTACTAGACGTTTAGGAAATTTTCCCTTCTTTCATGTTCTATGTCGTGCGATGAAAAACCTTTCCATTCTTCTAATTTGTGCGATTCGCGATTGCATAATTATGGCTCCTTGGAGAATGAACGGAAGGAGGAATGGAAATTATAAAGGCCATGGAGATGGCAATGACCATGGGTATCAGCAAGCCCTACCTGTTCCGGAACCCCAGGCACTAGAGCCAGCTGCCCACGCCAAGTTTCGGGCGGCAATTCAGATGTTGGCGCAGGCCTTGACCGCTCAGGTCAATTAGTAGGCTGTTGCGCAGGTTCCATAGAATGGCAATGCAGCGGCTGCTCGGATTAGAGACTTTTTGAGGATGAACCCTCCCGAGTTCACGGAATCAAAGGTGGATAAGGATCCACACGAGTTAATTGAAGGGATCTTGAAGGTCACTTAGGTTATGGGGGTGACGAATGGGGAGTGTGTAGACCTGGTCTCATATCATCTAAAAGAGGTTGCTCATATTTGGTAAAAGCAATGGAAGGACAGCAGGGAAGTGGGTGCGGGCCCTATCAGCTGGGATGAATTCCACATGGCCTTTCTTGACAGGTTCTTCACTCGGGAGATGAGGGAATTGAAAGCAGCTGAGTTTGTTAATCTGAAGCAAGGAAAGATGAAAGTGATGGAGTATTCGCTTGAGTTCACCCGATTGAAAAAGTACGCCCCAGAGTTGGTGATGGATAAGAGGACGCAGGCGCAGACGCGTGGCCGGTTATTTAGACAAGGATTGCAGAACTGCCATGCTTCATCAAGATATGGACTTTCCTTGCATAGTGTTGTATGCCCAACAAATGGAGGCGGCTCATGCGAGGGAGAGGGAGGCAAAGAGAGCTCAGACAGATATTCATGAGTTTTCACATCAAAGATCCGGCGGTGGCTACCATCCACAGCTTCGGCAAATGCCGCTAGCCCCAGCCCCTTCATCAGCTAGTGTCCCATCCGGGCCCAGGGGTAATCAATGGAGCAGGGCTTTAGGGTCGAAGGATCAAAGGGGCACCCAATTAGAGTATACCTCTCAAGCCTACGGGAAGTGCAACAGGAGTCACATTAGGGAGTGCTTGCTCGGTTCAGATGTCTGTTTTGAGTATGGTAGAGCAGGGCATATGTGCCGAGCATGTCCATATGCTAGACAGGGTGATGATAGGGGTCGAGCAAAGAACACCAGGACAACAACAAATCCATCCCGTTTTGCTCCGAAGGGAGCATCGACTAGTGGAGGTGGCATACAGCGCTAAAACCGATTCTATGCCCTAGGCTCGCGCCAGGAGTAGGATACTTCACCAGATGTGGTCACTTGTATGTTGCTTGTCTCTCATATCAATGTTTATGCCTTGCTAGATCCAGGACCTACCTTTTCTTTCGTGACTCCTTACATTTCTAGTAGCCTTGGCGTTAGTCCCAAGATCTTGTCAGAACCGTTTTCAGTTTCAACCCAGTTGGTGATTCAGTCGTAGCTAAACGAGTATATTGAGGGTGCTCGATCACTATGCTGCATAAGGTTACCTCTACAGATCTGGTAGAGTTAACCATGAATGACTTTGACGTTATTCTTGGTATGGATTGGTTGTTCGCATGTTATGCTTTAATTAATTGTAGGACCTGCACCATGGAGTTTCATTTTCTGGGTGAGTCAATTTTGGAGAGGAAGGGTAGTTCGGCGGTGCCAACAGGTTAGTTTATTTCCTATCTTAAGGCTAGGAAGATGATCTGTAAGGGGTGCATGTACCACCTAGTTAGGGTTAAAGATGTGGAGTCTGAGACCCCGACTATTCAGTCAGTCCGGTGGTGTGCGAATATCCGGAGGTGTTTCCCGAGGATTTGGTAGGTGTTCCTCCGGAAAGGGAAATTGATTTCGGTATTGATCTATTTCCAGATATGCAACCTATTTCTATCCCTCCTTACAGGATGGCTCCAGCTGAGCTAAAGAAATTAAAGGATCGGTTAAGGGATTTGTTGGATCAGGGCTTCATTAGACCGATCCAATCTCCATGGGGTGCACCAATTTTAGTTGTTGGAAAGAAGGACGGTTCCCTTCGCATGTGTATTGACTATCGGCAGTTGGACAAGGTTACCATCAAGAACAGGTACCCCTTACCTAGGATCGATGATTTGTTTGACCAAATTCAGGGTGCCAAGTGCTTCTCCAAGATTGATCTCAAGTCCGGATATCACCAGCTCAGAGTACGTGAGTGTGATATTCCGAAGACAATCTTCATAACCCGGTATGGCCATTATGAGTTTGTAGTTAGGTCTTTTGGATTAACAAATGCTCCTACAGCTTTTATGGACCTGATGAATAGAGTGTTCAAGAAATATTTGGATATGTTCGTGATCATTTTCATCGACGACATTATTATATACTCCCGAAGCGAGGAGGAGCATGCCACTCATTTGAGAATAGTGTTGCAAACCCTCAATGATCATCAGCTGTATGCAAAGTTTAGCAAGTGTGAATTTTGGCTAAACTCAGTAGCATTTCTAGGACATGTGGTATTAAGCGAAGGCATAAGGGTAGATTCCCAAAAGATCGAGGCGGTGAAGAATTGTCCTAGACCGGTAAATCCTTCGGAAAATTCAGAGTTTCTTGGGCCTAGAAGGTTACTACCGAAGGTTTGTGGTGGGTTTCTCATCTATTGCGGCACCTTTGACTAAGTTGACTCAGAAAAAGGTAAAATTCCAATGGTTAGATGCTTGTGAGAAAAGCTACAAAGAGTTGAAGACCCGACTCACTTCAGCACTGGTGTGGACCTTACCCGAGGGTACCGATGGCTTTGTAGTGTATTGTGATGCTTCATGAGTCAGATTGGGATGTGTGTTGATGCAACGTGGGAAGGTAATAGCATATTCCTCGAGACAGCTGAAGGTCCATGAAAAGAATTACCCAACCCATGATCTCAAGTTGGCTGTGGTGGTATTTGCATTGACAATATGGCGGCATTACTTGTATGGGGTCCATGTGGATGTATTTACATATCAAAAGAGCTTGCAATATGTGTTCCCACAGAAGGACCTAAATCTTCGGCAAAGGAGGTGATTGGAATTACTTAAGGACTATGACATGAGCGTCCTTTACCACCTGGGCAAGGCTAATGTGGTTGCGGATGCTCTTAGTAGACTCTCCATGGAAAGTGTGTTCCACATGGATGAGGAAAAGAAGGAGTTGGTGAAAGATGTCCACTGACTCACAAGGCTAGAAGTTAGATTGATCGATTCGACCGATGGCGGTGTTGTTGTGCATAATGGGTCAGAATCTTCCTTGGTAGTTGATGTTAAATCCAGGAAAGATGACGATCGAATATTAAGGAAGCTGAAGGAGGCGGTGTGCAGTAAGAAGGTGGAGGTTTTCTCCCAAAGGGAGATGTTGTGCTGCAATACCAGGGTCGACTATGTGTTCTGGACATCGATAATTTTCAAGTTCGATTATTACATGAGGCACATGGTACTAGATATATTATCCATACAGGATCCACGAAAATGTATCAGGATTTTTGAGAAATATATTGGTGGGATGGTACGAAGAAAGATATTGCGGAGTTCGTAGCAAAATGTCCAAACTGTCAGCAAGTGAAAGTCGAACATCAAGGGTCGGGAGGTGTACTTCAGGATATCAGCATCCCCACTTTGAAGTGGGAAGAGATAAATATGGATTTTTCTACAGGCCTACCTCGTACTCGCCGACACTATGACTCCATTTGGGTGGTGGTGGACAGGCTGACTAAGGCTGGCCATTTCCTACCTGTCAAGACCACAGATTACGTAAATGACTATGCTAAATTGTATATTCGAGAGTTAGTTCAACTCCATGGAGTACCCTTGTCTATTATCTCAGACCGAGGTACTCAGTTTACCCCTCAATTCTGGCATTCTTTTCAAAAAGGGCTTGGGACGCAAGTTAAGCTTAGTTTAACTTGATGAGCCCGCAAGTGTACGGGTCGTGCAAGTAATATAGTGGCTCTTTTTAAGAACCGGAATGTCGAACCCACAGGGACTGGACTACGGGGTGAAACCTTTTCAAGTGTTAATTTACTAAAACCATAATAATGAAGACAACGATGTAAAGAAGAGTTTTATATTTTGGAAACTTTTTATACTAAAGTAAAGATATTTATACAATTGAGTCGAACTATGAATGTGAGCATGCTGAGGCTGCGAACATGTAAAGAAACTAGTATCAATGTTACTGGTTTATCTTTCTACTCCTAGGTTGCTAGTGACTTATGCCTATGGATTAAAACTCTCGTATTTGTAACTTAAGAATCATGAACCTTCCACCTACATTTACGTGATAAGAAGAAATTCAAGTTCTAGCCATACGAAACCGATTCCACACTTGACTAATACGACTTTTCGGTATATTTCTATCACGGAAGTCATCCATGTCCAATTTTCCCAAACCACGAACAGATCATATCCTATTAATTCACAACTTTCAGTTTCTTGCCCTCTCGGGTGAAACCGGACTTTTTGGATTTACATTAACATTGGCCAGATATTAACGTAGTAGGAACAAGAATTAAATAGAACAACCATAGAAGAAAAGATGAAAAAACTAGATAATCGAGAACTACATTTCAATACAATAGTTCATAACCTCGGCGAAAGGAATTAGCCATTCATTTGTGGATTGAACATCATTAAATGAATGGAAATCATTCAAACAATTGAAAGAAGAAGGGATAGAGAAAACCCTAAGAATTTTCGTCCTCACAGCGCTTTTGTAACCCACGTTCTTGCTCCACCAAGTCGAATAATTAAAAATGAACTAAGTGTTATTTATGCTAGGGATAATTTTCCGGAATAACGAGCAACGTGTCCAAGGAGTGCATCGCGAGCCTTGCTTCCGTGACAGGGAGGTAACGCGGAGAGCTCTACGGAAATTGGCCGCCCCGGGCAATTGCTCCCAATGTGGCCACGACATGCAATGCGGAGCTTGCCCGGCGTGCCAGGTGAAATCATGGACCTCATAGTCTGGGGTAGGGAAATTCTGATTAACGCCAACGCAGTCTGGACCTGTTTGAATTCTCAGATTGCAACTCCCAGACAAAGGCGCATACGCGATAGCGTGTCACGGCTCCATTGCGGAGCCCTTGAATTCACTTGCTTCTCCACCTTCCTTGCTCGTTCAGAGATCATCCGATTTCTCCCAACATGTAATTTAACTCCATAAAAAGCGTGTTTTTTTCCCTGCAAAACAACACTAATCATGTTGGTTAGTATAAAATCACACTTCCGTACAATTTACGTGAGAATGTACACACATTGTTGGACAAACAAGGCAAAAATGATATATTTGTATATTCAATTTGGCATATAAATATGCACGATCACCCACACTTAGATCACTTGTTCGTCCTCGAACAATACTCATACACCTCATGAAATTGATATCCCATCATGGCTACTTTTGGCTCGACAGTCGACTCACGGTTATCTGGAATTTATGTTCACAACAAATCTCTCAAGAAAACATGCATAGTATCATCATTACAATGACACTTAATAAATCAAGACCTCCTAGCTCAGAATCGACTCCGGATATCGGCAAACTCATGCAAATTAGCTGACAAGATATCGACACAGATTTCATTCTTTCGTCAAACATGTGCCCTCGCATCACGAAATTTCCCCCTCTTTTAAGATCACATGAACTCTAAATCGTTTCATGCGGGGGCATGCACACACAATTTCACTCTCTCTCCCAAAGAATTCACATGCATCGGCATGACCCATAGGCTTTCCTCTAGTGTATTACTCCACTAATATAAGGACGGCGTGATGTAAGATCACGTAGGACTTAACGGGTTGTAATGTCGGCTATGGAACTGGTATATCTTGGGCTAACCAATAATAGCAACTAGCCTCCTTAAGCGCTTTTGTTTTCAATACATCCCATCACATTCTGGAAATGTTTTCTTCCTTCCTCCTCCTTTTCTTAAAGTCTATCTTTATTTTTATCACCCATTTCTTTAACACACCAGACTAACAAAGAAAAGATAAGTTATATACTTTCTTTCCTTCAAATCTGGCCATTACACCCTTGACTCTTTTTCTTTCTTTCTCTTCTTTTTCATCACTTTCTTTCCTCCCTTTCTTTTCATTTTCATCATTTCACTCCTTGACACTATGGAAAAATTATATATTTTCTTGAGCGCTTAAGAGCTTCGGATTTAGTTTTAAGGATCATGAAGAAGGGGTTAGCAAAGTTCACACCCTTTTCGACAAAGAAAAAAAGAAAAATTATAAAGGCTAAAAAGGCTCAACGGGCTAACTAGGATTTAATCTTCAAGGTGGATATGAAAAGGAAAAACAAGAAAAACTTTTGGTTAAACAAAGAAACGCCTACATCCTTTCCTACACTACACTTCCTTCATTTAGATTCAGTACACACACGAGGCATGTTCTAGACAATCCACAATAGCATGGAATAACTGATCACGGGAAATAATATAGGTCCCGTGATACGCTTTACAACTTAAATTAATCGTGTTTGCTAAGCTATTTGATACATTTCCATGTAATTTTATATAAAAGTGATAAGTGCTAACGAAACATGATTAAGCTTTGTTTTGTAGGTTTTTGATGACTTTTGAGGATACAATTCATGAGTTGGTGAAGTAGAGGCTTGGAGACGGAAGAAACACGCAAACATCGGCAAGAGGAGGCTGAAAGCGGCCCACTGCTTGGCGTCGGCAACGTGCCACGCGGGGGCGGGCTGCCCAAGACAGCCCACACCAGCGTTGGCAACGTGCCCACGGCGAGGGTGGCTCCGCGACCGAAGGGGTACAACGCGCTGCCACACAGCCGGCGTGCCACGCTATGTAGTCTTTGCCAGTCGAGGATTTCGGGGCGATTTCCGAAGGCCTCCGCGTTCGGGCCGTGTCACGGGTGTGCTCGCGTTGCACTCCGTGACACGTTAGCTATTGATGGGACAAATTCCTACTATTATAAATAGCACACTTGAGTTTATTTTCACATATTCGACTTGGTGGAGCAAGAACGTGGGTTACGGGCGGTTTTGAGGACGAAATTGCCAGGGTTTTCTCTATCCCTTTCTTAACTCCTTTCAATTGTTTGTATGATTAACACTCATTTAACGATGTTTAATCCACAAATGAGTGGCTAATTCTCCTTCTTCTTTGAGGTTATGAACTATTAAGTTGAAATGTGGTATTGAATTCTTGGTTTATTTTCTCTTTTCTTCCATGGTTGTTCTATTTATTCTTGTTCTTACTACGTTAATATCGCGATGTTAATGTAAATCCAAAGTCCCGGTTTCACCCGAGAGGGCAAGGAAATTGGAAAGTTGTGAATTAATAGGATATGATCTGTTCTTTGTTTGGGAAAATTGGGAATTGTTTACCTTCGGGATAGAAATATACACGAAGAGTCGTATTAGTCATGTGTGGAATCGGTTTGTACAGCTAGAACTTGAATTCTTCTTATCACGAAAATGTAGGTGGAAGGTTCATGATTCTTAAGTTGGGTTAAATACGAGTTTTAATCCATAGGCATTAGTTCCGACTAACTTGCTTAGGAGGAAAAGACAAACCATGTACATCGATAGTTCGTTTCTTTACATGTTCTTCGTAGCCTCAGCATGCTCACATCCATAGTTGATTCTTTGTATAGATATCTTAGTTTAATATAAAAATATATTTTCAAAATATAAAAACTCTTCTTTACACTGCTGTCTTCGTTATTAGCGTTTTAGTAAATTAACACTTAGAAAAGGTTTACCCGTAGTCAGTCCATGTGGGTTCGACATTCAAGTTCTTAAAAAGAGCCACTATATTACTTGTACGGCAGAGCACTTGCGGGCTAAATCAAGTTTTTTGGCGGTCTTGGGGGCAGACAGCTCCCATTGCAAAATTTTTTTTTTTCTTAAGTGTTAGTCAACGAATTCTATACAAGCATAGACAAAGTGTTTTAATTTATTTTATTTTAAAAGAAAAAAAATATATTTTGATTGTTTTTGGATACCCTTCTTGACATGACATCTTGGAACATAAATGGTTTAAATGGGCAGATACTCATACTTTGATGAGTCTTGTCTGAATTTCGGAGGACACCACTTGTGGCAGCTTACTATAACACGTGTAACATATGTGGTGGTCAAGATGGCCATTGGGATGGTGTCCGAATACATACTCCCATCCCCCGAACCCCACTATGATCCTTCTGTTTTTCTAGCGAACATAGCGTAGCGAAAATGAGGACTTGGGACGCCCAGCTCGAATAGAAGACATGCTAAAGCAATCTTGAGCAAAAACGGGAAACGAAGGAGACGATGGAAGAAGTGAGAATGACTAGAAGAGAATGGAGGCGACTCTAAAAAGGATGAGCTTTAAATTCATGGAGATGATTCTTGAGGCTGAAACTTGTGATCAATTGCGGTGGCAGAGTGGAAGGCAATAACGAAGGAAGTACAAAGAGGAAGACAAGGGTGAATTTTCAAATGAAGCCCAGGCATTTAGAATTCCTCTTGGTGTCCCAGGACAGGGAGCTCATACTTGTAGAAAAGATCCATTCGGGGAGAAGAGATAGAAGTTCACCATTTGCAAATACTGGAGAGATAGATGTTGATGCAAAGGAGAGTATACAAGTAAGGAGTCAATTGCATTACGGTTTCGGAACCAAGGTGCATTGGACCTCACTCGAAGCATTTCTCTACAGCAGAGTTTGGTGGACGACATTGAAATAGTGTCTCGCAAGCTTATAAGAAAATGTCTAGGGGAAAGGACCAAGCCCGTACATTTGAAATTGCTGATTGTAATAGACAAAATGACTTCGCTTACTTGGGACAATAAACGTCCAAAGGCGACATCTTGCTTGGTCCTTACAATTTTTCACCCACCACCCTGGGAGCATGAAAATTAGAGAAGAAATTAGGGGTGAGATCATATCCTCAAGGCGGAGCAAAAAGTGGTGAAACTTGACACGTCGTGCCGCGACGTAAAATTGAGCCTTGGAGGCAACCCAAGGGTACCATGAGTACCATTTTAAATTTCTTGCATTTTTATTGATTTTATTTATTTTTTCATTTTTGTTGTTGTTTTGGTGGAAAGTTAAGCACGAGATGGAGGAAGTCTGAGTACCCTTGGAGGAGGAAGCTAACAAGCGTGGAAGAGAAAAAGAGGTAGGGTTGAACACCTTGTGCAAACTGAATAAAAAGCATCTTTGTTGGCTAGGCCTAAAGGCCTCGGGAGTATTTCTCACCCTACGTAAGTTGCAATTTGATGCTATGAGGACATAGCAGGATTTAAGTGTGGGGTGAGGGAAATTTCAAGGAAATTTCAAAGATTTCAACGTAGCAACAAATTTTGGTAGAACACTATTACTTGTGTGAAAAAAAGAAAATTTTTTTTTGGAGAAATGTGAAAACTTTTTTTAGTCAAGCATGAATTCATCAACCGTTGGTTTTTCTTTTCGGTTCTTTTCCGACGGGGGTTCTTTGAACCGAAGAATAAAAATTTCTAATTCACAAATTGAATAATTATATATATATAATGTTTTAGTCGTAGTTAGGAGTTGTTTCCCGAAGATGGATGGATGACGGCCAGTCTTTAGAAGAATTAGTCAATAGGTTTTTGTTTTCTTTGTAAACTCATAGCTAAGGGATGCTTGATATTCTTGTCTATATTATATATACGATTGCAAGATGCAAGTATGTAGTGTGGAAGCATGTAAATGTATAACTTTGTTTGAGACACTTAGGCTCTTGAATTTGACTCAATATGATTGAAGCTTAATTTTGAATTCGTGTGATTAGCTAAGTAGAGTACGCTGAATGTGTCTTGAATTGAGCATGTGCAATGAGTGTAAGGTTTTTGGTATTCTGTGCTATTGTGGAGTGTCTAGAACTTGCCTGGTGTGTGTATGAAGCGGAATGAAGGATGTGAATTGTAGGAGATGATTTAGGCATTTCTTTGAATGAACCTAATCTTTATCCCTCGTTTACCTACCTTGAAATATCGTCTAATTGACCCCATTGAGGCCTTAGCCTATTCTTTGGAGCTGCAACATAAGCCTAAACCTTTTCTTTCATTAGCCTTGAATTTTGATCCAAAGCTCATAAAGCGCTTAAAGAGGAAAAATCCGAAAAGAGTAAAGGAGTGAGAAGAATGAAAAGAAAGGAAAAAATGAAGTTGTAAAAAGTTGAGAAAGGTCAAAGGTGCACTTGTGTAAAAAATGGTTGATTGTTAGTAAGGAGTAAGAAAACAAATGAATGAAAAATTATGTATACCGCTCCTTACTAATGAGCTAAAAGTGCCTAAAAGAAATGGGGGAGCAAGAGGAAAAGAAAAAACCAAGGATAAAAAGGTGAAGTAAGGGAAGGGAAGTTCGCAATGAGGGCGTGATGTTAGCGCTAAGGGAAGATAGTCACTATTACGTCACAATAGTACCTACCTATACCTTAGTACATTAAAACCTAAAAAGTCCTACTTGATCTTACATTTGTACATCCTCAAATTAGTGAAGTAGAACACTAAGGAGCAAGCTTATAGGTCAATACATGGTGCATGTGAATTCTTCTAAGCGAGTGAGTGAAATTCTATTTATCATACCCACATGTTGTGATATAAAAGTGTTTTGCGTGTGAAATTGGGTAACTCTCTTTCCGTGAGGCACATGTTTAATGAAGGATAAAATTCATGTGGGATTTCTTAATCAGTTGATTGACATGAGCTTACTTCTACAAAATTGAGAGTCGATTCTTGAGGTTAAGAAGTCTTAACATAGTTGTATTTCATTTCGTTGATCAAAGCGTGCATGCTTTATTTTTAACAATATCTTAAATAATCATCATAGCCATAATTTGAATTAACTTGCTAGATTAGTTATGTGAGTTTCAATTACATGAGATGTAAAAGGTTGTTCGAGGACGAACAAGATTTTAAGTGTGGGGTTGTGATCACGGGGAAGCAATATAGGTCCGTGATATGCTTATAACTTAAATTAATCGTGTTTGCTAAGCTATTTGATACATTTCCATGTAATTTTATATAAAAGTGAAGATAAGTGCTAACCAACATGATTAGCTTTGTTTTGTAGGTTTTTGACTTTTGAGAGATAATTCGCGAAGGTTGGTGAAGTAGAGGCTTGGAGACGGAAGAAACACGCAAACATCGGCAAGAGGAGGCTCAAAAACAGCCCACTGGGCGACAGCGTGCCACGGGCAGGCTGCCCAAGACAACCCCCTGCCGCGTTGGCAACGTCTTACGGTAGGAGTGGCTCCGCGACGAGAGGGTGCAGCGCTGCCTTGGCAGCGTGCCACCTTTGCCAACCGCGGCGAGGTGCTTGCAGGGGTCGGTTTCGGGCGATTTCCGAAGGCCTCCGCGTTCGGGCCGTGTCCACGGAGAGCAATGCTCCGCGTTTTGCCGTGACACGTTGCTTATTGTCAGGAAAATTCCTACTATTATAAATAGCACACTAGGTTTATTTTCACATATTCGACTTGGTGGAGCAAGAACGTGGGTTACGGCAGGTTTTGAGGACGAAATTCTTAGGGTTTTCTCTATCCCTTTCTTCTTCCTTTCAATTGTTTTGTATGATTAACACTCATTTAACGATGTTTAATCCACAAATGAGTGGCTAATTCTCCTTCTTCTTGAGGTTATGACCTTTGTGTTGAAATGTAATTATTGAATTCTTCCGGTTTAATTTTCTCTTTTCTTCCATGGTTGTTCTATTTAATTCTTGCTTGTTCTTACTACGTTAATATCGTAATGTTAATGTAAATCCAAAAGTCAGTTTTTCACCCGAGAGGGCAAAAGAAAATTGGAAAGTTGTGAAGATTAATAGGATATGATCTTTTCTTGCGTTTGGGAAAAAATTTGGGAATTGATTTACACCTTCGGGATAGAAATATACACGAAAGTCGTATTAGTCATGTGTGGAATCGGTTTTGTATAGCTAGAACTTGAATTTTGCTTCTTATCCGAAAATGTAGGTGGAAGGTTCATGATTCTTAAGTTGGGTTAAATACAAGGTTTTAATCCGCAGGCATTAGTTAGACTAACAGCGGGAGGAAAAGATAAACCATGTACATCGGTAGTTCGTTTCTTTACATGTTCTTCGTAGCCTCGGCATGCTCCATCATAGTTCGAGATTCAATTGTATAATTATCTTAGTTTAATATAAAAATATTTTTATTTTAGAATTTTGAAGTTAGGAATTTTCTTTTATTATAACAATATTTCATTATTATGGTTTTAGTAAATTAACACTTGAAAAGGTTTACCCAAGTAGTCCGGTCCTTGTGGGTTCGACATTCGATTCTTAAAAAGAGCCACTATATTACTTGTCACGACCCGTACACTTGCGGAGCTCATCAATAACCAAACCTCACTATACACTTTCGATGCACATGCTCAACTCAAGATGACTTCACGAGACTCTTTTAATCGGCTAATTACAGAATTGAAGTAAGCCTCAATCACACCCCGAATCGAATTCTATGGCATAAGTGTCTCACATATGTATAAAAATTTGCATGCTTTCTACGAATCATCTTTGCCATATAAATATTATGTACAACACGCAACCAAGATGTCGTAGCCATAGAGTAACAACATGCATGTGATACAACCAACACACCAAAAATTTAAAATAACTACTCCCTATCGACTACATTTCCCTTAAGACGGTGTCATCCATCCATCATGAGAGCGGTCAATATTTACGACTTCGGTTCAATAGGACTCTTAAACCAAAAGAGCGAAAACAAACTCAGAAACCCAAAAGAAAAAAAATAGTTACGAATTTTTTAAAATATCGATAATTTCGACAAAAACAAAAAATTTACACTGCTTCAGTCCATAGCCATTGCCAGCACACACATGACTTCCCAACAAAAATATTTACAAAAACGAACATTCACATAAAAGCAAGGTCGTATTAATTCACACACGGCAACGAGAACAACGGAGACATGCGATTATGTACCAAGACAAGGCAAAATTCAGCACCACCTAACTACTCCCACCCCACTTAAAATCGGAACATTGTCCCCGTGTTCATACAATTACAAACGAAGGTGGGTTGTGAAACTCACGATCAGTCAAAGTACTCCACTTCTTCGTCGGTCTTCCGCCTCATCCCCCGTATACGAATCACCACCATCGTCCTCCCTCAGGCTCAACATCGGAATCCTCGCAGCGTGTCTCGCAAGTCGGAGTGGGGACATTGTCATCCACGGGCTCCACAAAAACTGGGACCACCCGACATAGTGCCTGGCATTTTAAGCAAAAGGGTAATCTAAGTTGTTTGCCACGGCTCATCCTCGTTCTTGAGTCTCCCGCCTATGCATCGTGGGCATCCATCCCGAACATGCGGGACATTGTGGTCATCCCGAGCATGCCGCTCGGCTAATGTGAGAAGCGGCCCGTGAGTGGTGTCGGGTGCCTTAGTCTTTGTAACATCTATAGCACTTATTTCTCAGTCTGCGGGATGTAATTAGGGCCTCTTCCTCGACCTCAAGGCCCTCGGGAACGTGATGGCGGCCCGCCCGAATCCGTACTGTGCCTTGATGTAGGGCCCTCTTCCTGGCAGATATGATCACCGCCCCGACATTAATCTCCATCCCTTTCCTTCGGGGCATACACTAGGCATACCCGATCTGGTCCACGTCAAATAAGTAGTGCACCCCAGGAATCAAATAGGAGCAAACAATCTTAAGCCATATCTGGCTTCCACATTCATCTGTGAATAGGGCAGTGTCAGATGATAACCCCTCTCCTTGTGCCTGCTCCAGCGTGCCGTAAGGCCAGGCCACACAGTAATGCTTGTCGATATCCGCATAGGGTGGAGTGATATTTAGGCTTCTTGGATGCATTGGGCATTCGTGTTTGCGCCTAGTATGCATTGAGGTGGTGAGGCTCAAGTGTGACAATCGGCCTATCTTGATGGTGTGACTCCTAGTAGTCGGGTTCCAGTTGTATAAATTCCCAGATAAAGTGCGAATTGCACTCCTTGGGCTCGTCAAAAATGAGCGTAGCGGCGTCAATCCGATGTACCATACGGGGGGAACTCACGTACTTGACGGGTCCTGGGTGCAATATGCTCCTACGAAGTATTTGTTCTCCTTGTGTTTAGTGTACCACTTCTTCCCTTCCTCGGTCACCCGATCTCATTCCTTGGCGCTGGCCGCGTGGAAGCTACGGTCTTCCTTGCTTTGGGATTCTTGCTCAGTCTGGCCCTCTTCCTTCCGGCGCGTGTTGATGCGCCCTTACCTTTGTCTGCACCTTGCCATTGTTCTGTCCAAAGAAAGCAAGGCCGGTCCCAATGTCGGTTGAATTAAAATTAGCTTCGACTAAGGTTGGGTTTGGCTAGGCCAACCCACACATAGTCTTCAGCCCTCATTATAGCAATTTGGCAAGATCATACTTATTGCATTATTTACAAAAAACAACAAAACAAGAAACCCAAAAACATCAAAACAATGAAAATGCCTCGTGCATTCAACGGATTCGATAGTATAACCTCTATGTACTACTCAGACTTCGTACAGCTAATCCCAACCTTACCATCGATCACATTTCATCACATAGCACTTAGCTAAAAGAAAACGAAAAAATAAGAAAATTCTAACAACTCAACCTAAGTAATTCCCCCAACTTCTATGCTTGATAATTTCATGCAATTTCACCCAATTCGTTCCCAATTTATCGCTTCTTTAACATACTACGATAAGCACAATACGATTCAACTCACCCAACATGCACAACCCAACAATTTTCCACATTTCAACCTCAAGTCAATTTCTTCCTATTCACAACCCAACCCTAGCTACAATTTCACACCAAATTCAATTAAGCATGTAATTATCGCGCTCATATAATCTAACGATACTACGAACAACAATCAACAATAACTTGAATGAATTTGGCTCAATTTATACCTAGGGCAAAGTTATTTCTCTTTCATGCTAGAAATTGAAATATTTAGCCAAAAAATTGAAGTTGAGTTCAGAACGTACCTTTAATCCGATAATATGAAGAAAAGTTGATGAAATTTTGTGTCTAAGTCCGTGCCACGTTTGGAAGGGGGAGATTTTGGTGTTTGTCGCGGAGGATGGGAAATGGGGAGAATGAGGCGATTTGAGTGTTAAAAAAGGGGTATTTTCGCGTGGGTTACCGGTGACCGTGTGACACGGCAGGCTAATACACCTGCGTGTCACGGAGTGCATCGCGAACCTTTGCCTCCGTGACACGGAGACGCCACTCAGCAGAGCATTACGGAATTTTATAAAATTCAAGATTTTGCCTTCAACGTGTCACGGAGGGTAACGGAGGCCACTGCTTCGTGACACGGAGCCATCAGCAATTTCCCATTTGTTTTGCCATAAATTTTTTTCTTATGTCATTTTCTCCCTTTGCATTCCTCTGCATTTTTCCCTCCAATTGACACATAATATACCTTACAACAAGAAATCGGATTAGAATTCCAAAGTTGAGGAACACAATATTTTATTTTTATATTTACAACCCTATACATAAAAATAAATAAAAACAACAAAATCTTT
Source organism: Datura stramonium (assembly GCA_018107945.1). Taxonomy (NCBI): domain Eukaryota; kingdom Viridiplantae; phylum Streptophyta; class Magnoliopsida; order Solanales; family Solanaceae; genus Datura; species Datura stramonium. Next base: position 65,694 of record JACEIK010001327.1, read on the forward strand.
TTTTTTTCTTTTCGTATGTACAATTATACAAACAACAATTCACGGGTTGCCTCCCGTGCGGCGCTGGTTTTACCGTCTCGGCTCGGCGTCGTTTAAGCTCATTCTGCCCCTAGGGTGACGGACGTTTTCTTTCAGACACGTCCTCATTTTATCGACTACCTTTCTCGGGGGCTTTCCCATTAACTCGAGGCTCGGCGCCTGAGCAACATTTGGTTGCTCAATCACATTGATGTCTTTCCGAGAGTTCTTCGTACACGACCGGGAGCTTGGTGGCCTGTACACATCGAACACCTCCACCTTGTTGTGTGCTCGCATAGTTAGGCGGCTTTGTAATTCCCTACGTCTATAACGCTTTCCAATTCGCCAAGAAAGGCCGTCCCCAAAATAAATGGGACTTCGCGTCGCTCAAAATCCAGCACAACAAAATTCAAGGGAAGATTAGGGAGCCGACTTGCACTAGCGTCCTCCCACAATACCTGTCTGGTCTTGCCAAGGAACGATCCGCATTTCAAGATCACTATTGTAGATCTAGGACTCCCTAGCCCAAACTTCTTGAATGCAGGGTTGGCATCAAGTTAATGCTCGCTCCCAAATCACACACAAGCTGCGAGCTTGGATACTTTGCCCCGATTGTTATTTGAATTGTGAAGCTCCAGGGATCTTTGAGCTTCGTGGGCAATGGGATTACATGTCCAGGAAGTGCACTCCTGTTATGGAAACCCGCCGTGACATATTCGGTAAGCACACTTTGTTGGCCACGTGTCCTTTATATATTTAGGCGTACTTAGGCACTCCTGCCAAAACATCAACAAGAGGTAAGTTAATGTGTACTGTTTAAGCACCTCCATGAATTTCTTGAAACACGCCTCCTCCTTGTGCTCTTTAATCGTTGAGGAACGGGGTGGAGGTCTTTCGATTCGGCATCCTTGTGTTTCCCCCTCTCATCATTACGCTCCCTCTCAACCTGCTTGCTCCATTGTTGGTGGTCTTTCGGGTTCCACCTCCTTCAAGCGCAAACCACTCCTCGTGGTCACTGCATTTACCTGCTTGGGGTTGGGGTCGTAATCGCTGGGAAGTCCTCGCCACAGGCACGGTGTTGGGCTCCGACAAGTTGCCCAAATTGATACTCCGGCGCGCCTTAGTAGCTAGGCGGTTGTTCTTATTCGGCTGCCATTTGACATAGTCAGCCTGCAATTGAGCTTGGCCCTAGCTATCAACTGCTTGAACATCTCCTCAACTCTAGGTGATGGTGGTGGAGGAGGGGCATTGTTGTTTCTATATTGCTTGACTGATAGTTACGTGGCCCTCCTTGATTCCTGCATCCCCGACTCGAACTACGCACACGATGGTTGTTGCTACCCCAAGAGAAATTCGGGTGATTCCTCTAGTTAGAGTTGTAGCTATTCCCATCTTGTTGGTGATTGCTCCTTTGTGCATTCTGGAGCAAAGTTCACCAAGTATGGATTTGCTCGAACACTCGAGTGAGTGTTTATTGCTCCGCACACTTCACACCAAATCTATTGCACTTCATTTCTTGGGGCTGAGACTGGCTCAAGTTCATGTTGCCAGTGGGTGTTTAAGCGGTTTTTGCAAGGCTGCTATACATGCGGCGATAGGCATAAACCATCCACTTCCAAGACTCCAGTGCTTTCCTTGCTCCCCCCACTTGAAGAGTACGCATTCCACTCAGGATTTCCACTGCCGAAATACGATTAAAGCAAAATATAGCTCCTCTTAAGTCTTTTCTAATGCTGCTTGTCCCCCAGGCGCCCGAATCCGGCCAAAATTTTTGTATGGGAGTTTAAACCCTGTTATAAAAAGTGTGCACAGCCCAGTATTGGATTGATATGGTGATGAGGACGATCCACTCAGGTGATTTGAATCTCTCCCAAGCTTGATACAGATTCTCTCCTTCTCTTTGTTTGAAACTTAGAATTTGAATTCTAAGCCTTGCTGTTTTACCGGAAGGAAAGAATCGGATCAAGAACTTCTTTATGGAGATCATCCCGTATGGTTATAGAGTTTGGTGGCTCGGCTTTCGGCCACCTCTTGGCTTCTCCAAAAGTGAAAATGGGAACGGTGTAAGCCTGCGTAATCTGTTGACGCACTCCGAGGCGGGGACTATAAGTGTCACTTATCTCGAGAAAATTACGAAGATATTGTTATGGATCCCTCTGAGGAGACACGTGACTACACTTAGTAGCGCATAGGTGCACCATGTTATTCAACTCGAACCTCCCTCTGGCTAAGGTTTGCGGATGCTAGATGTGACATTACTAGCATGTGGGATTGCCACATCATGACAGGCACGAGGCACGCCATTTCCTCGGGCACTAATGCGCCCGCACGGTGGTGGATGCAGTGGTTGCTCCATAGTGGTTTGTCTGAAACAGCTGCAATTTTCTCTCTAGAAATTCTCTCCGTTGGCGATGATACTGTCTTTCCGGCTGGATGGATCCACCAAACCTTTGTCTCTTGCAGTGCACTTCAGTCTACATTATGCAAAATACGAGGCTAAGACCAAGTTGCCAACACTTAAATACAGAAACAGCAAACTAACACGTTTAAGAAAAATTAAAAGTTCACCAATTTCCTGATCTGGCGTGGCGCCAAAAACTTGATGAGCCCGCAGGTATGCGGGTCGTGCAATAATATAGTGGCTCTTTTTAAACTAGGAATGTCGAACCCACGGGGGCTGGACTACGGGGTGAAACCTTTTCAAGTGTTAATTTACTAAAACCATAATAATGAAGACAATAGTGTAAAGAAGAGTTTTATATTTTGGAAACTATTTTTTATACTAAAGTAAGATATTTAGCATACAATTGAGTCGAACTATGAATGTGAGCATGAGGCTACAACGAACATGTAAAGAAACTAATTATCAATCTGGTTTTATCTTTCCTCCGGTTGCTAGTCGGAACTTATGCCTTCAGATTAAAACTCTCGTATTGCTTAACTTAAGAATCATGAACCTTCCACCTACATTTCTGTGATAAGAAGAAATTCATGTTCTAGCCATACGGCTTAGATTCCACAACTTGACTAATACGACTTTCGAGGTATATTTCTATCACGAAGGTAAATCAATTTCAATTTTCCCAAACCAAGAAAGATCATATCCTATTAATTCACAACTTTCCAGTTTCTTGCCCTCTCGGGTGAAACCGGACTTTAGTTTACATTAACATTGGCCGGATATTCACGTGGTAAGGAGCAAAGATTAAATAGAACAACCATAGAAGAAAAGATGAAAAAAACAGGATAATCGGAGAACTACATTTCAATACAATAGTTTATAACCTCGGCAAGAAAGGGAATTAGCCACTCATTTGTGGATTGAACATCATTAAATGAATGGAAATCATGCAAACAATTGAAAAAAAGAAGAAAGGGATAGAGAAAACCCTAAGAATTTTCGTCCTCACAGCGCACAGCAACCCACGTTCTTGCTCCACCAAGTGAGAATAATTAAAAGAAATGAACCTAAGTGTTCTATTTATACTAAAGGGATAATTTTTCCTAGGAATAACAAGCAACGTGTCCCACGGGTGCATGCGGAGCACGCACCCGTGACACGGTGCAATGCGGAGCTCTGCAAAATTGGCCGCCCGGGTAATTGCTCCCAACGTGGCACGGCATGCAACGCGGAGCTTGCCGAGCGTGCCCACGGTGCAGTCGCCGGACCACCCATTTGGAATGTCGAGTGCAGGAGGTAATTCCAATGTGCCACGGCTTGATCGCGGAACCTGTTGGAATTTCTCGAATTTGCAACTCGAACGGAGGCGCATCGCGATGGCGGTATCAAAAACCATCATGAGCCCTTGAATTCCTTGCTTCTCCACTGCTTCCTTGCTCGTTCCCGAGTTCATCTCAGAGTTCTCCCAACATGTCATTTAACTCCATAAAAGCATGTTTTTCTGCCAAAACAACGCCCAATCATGTTGGTTAGTATAAAATCACACTTCCGCATAATTTACATGAGAATGTACACGTTGTTGGACAAACAAGGCAAAAATGATATATTTGAGTATCAGATTTGGCATATAAATATGCCCTGATCACAACCTTCCATCAACAAATAGATAGCCGAGGAAGCGAACAAACCATTCGGGACGAGGGATATGTTGAGGGCATGTGTTATGGATTTCAAAGGGTAGTTGGGATGATCATTTGCCCTTGATCGACTTTTCTTACAATAACGAGTTACCACTCTAGAATCCGGATGGCACCGTTCAAGGCTCTTTGCGGGCGAGATGTAGGTCTCCTATCGAGAGATGGTTCGAGGTTGGTGAGACATCATGATAGGACAGATTCGGTTCATGAGGCGGTGGTGAAGGTGCGGTTGATAAGGGATCGGTTGAAAAACCGCTCGGAATCATTAGAAATCGTATGCTGATGTGAGGAGAAGAAATTTAGAGTTTGATATGGATGGCGGGGTATTTCTAAATGTATCTCCCATAAGGGAGTCATGCGGATTCGAAAAGAAGGTAAACTAGGTCCCACTATGTTGGCCCCTCTTAGGGTTGTGAGAAGAGTAGGTAAGGTGGCGTATGAGCTGGACTTGCCCTCGAAGCTATCTTCGGTTCATATTGTCTTTCATATGTCACTTTTGAAGAAGTGCTTGGGTGATCCATCCTTGGTAGTTACGGTAGACAACATTGGAGTGAAGAACGGCCTCGGTTATAAGAAATTCCGTTGAAATCATGGATCGGCGAGATTCGGTTGAGGAACAAGAAGTAGCTTCAGTAAAGGTGTTATGAAATCAGCATGTTGGGGAGCTACGTGGGAAGTCGAAGAAGATATGAAGGCTAAATTCCCTCATTTATTCCTAAAACAAGTTTCGGTTGAGGTGTCAGTTTTCCCTAAACCTTTAATCGGCTTTTTCCCGTTCGATCATGTGTACAAGTATTTTTAAGATATGATAAATGTATGTGATGTACGAATTCGGTTTAGCTATGTAGTTCCTTTCGTAGGTAGTCATTAAGTTAATTTTCAACTTAAATAGTGGTGATTGTATATTGTGATAGCTTGTTTCTATGTTTTACGTAAGTTTCTAACATTCGAGGACGAATGTTCCCAAAGGGAAATATTGTTATACCCCGAGGGGAACCCAAGGATCAAGAAACCGAAGTGAAAACGGAGAAAAGGCGAAAATTCGCAACAAGTCACGAGCGACTCGTGAAGTGAGTCGTGGAGTGACCACCATGGTGAAACGATTAATTCGGCATGGTATGGCAAGGCCGGGTAGAGTAGGCCATGGGATTGACTACGAGTCATGGTGGAACCTCCGCATTTCGTGAGAATCACTATTGGGTCAACCACAGAGTTTGACAAGTTGAGATGGGCAGTGTGACCCTGAAGGTGAACAATAGTGTCGTCCCGGCCTCACGACTCGTGAAGTCACCCGTTGGGTCAACCCTTGGAGGTTTGGGCGGTGGACTCAGCGAATCAAGGCAATGGAGTACGTGCCACATGGCAGCTGACTGTTAGGTCCCTCGTGAGGCTGGTGACCGAAATTCCTGTTGTTTTAATAAGGATGTTTTCATGACTTCCTAAGTTCCTAAGGCCTAAACTTTTCGTTTTGGATATGTTTTTGAGCCCCACCTGATAAGATGGGTTAAGCCCTTCATGCATTCCTATTCTCATCACGAGGATTTTAGAGAGGTTTTGGGAGTTTCAAGGCCTTACGCAATTTTCATCAATTTCTTTGTGGGTGCTCAAGGATCTTTAAGTCCATCTATTCGGGTATGTAAGGTTTAAAAATGGGTGAAATTCTTCCTCACCCATGCCGAAATTTCAAGTGAATTCATGAATTCTCCTACTCAAATTCAATGGGGTTTTACCCAAAGCATGACAATGTGATTTCTCTTTATGGGTATGATTTAATTAATTTTTAATTACTTAATTTTGAATGATAGAGCGGGTTTTATCATTGTTTTCCTTTAATGATGTTTCAAGCTCTCCGTCAAATTTCCCATTTGATGAAAGTTCATGGAAGTTATGATTTATGATGAATACTCTATTATTTGAGTTTATTGATGATAGAAAAGTATGATTTTCAAGTAACCCATGTTTAGGAACATGTTTTGATAGGCTGAATATGATGAAGTATTGGGAAATGCCCACATGTAGAAGAATGATTTATGATTTATGAAGCAAATCACATGATTTATCGATTTATGATGGTTGCCAATGAAAAGGGCCTTGATTCTTGTCGCATGTTTTAAAGGGGATCACTGATGATAAATGTTATATCTTAGCGATAGTTTATTATGCATGATTTTAATGATATATGTATGAGCCTATATGCATGTTTTTGGAGCGAGTGTCCCAACTGAGAGCAACCCAGCGTTCAAAGGACTACACCAACTGTCTCATAACTACGTGTCACCGTGGGTTTTGTAAGACGATATGATGTATTTATAATGATCCACTCCAAATATGTTATCACGCCTTATGCACAGACCCTCGCACAAAGCCCGAGGGTCGGCTATGCACCTTGGCGAGATAGTGGGGCATCATGAAAGGCACTACCATGATGGTGCCAGTTATGACAAGTCCTCCCATTGTTCTTTTATGTTTTCATTGTAATGTCTATGTTTTTGGCTCAAGTTATATTATGATAAATTTATTTACGACTATGATAATGAATGATTTGAAAGTCATAGGCCTTATGTTTTATTGCGAAGATTTTGATGTAAGCATGATTTCCTGCTCCTATGTCTATTTATGAGTTTACTTTACTTTTAAAATGTCCATTTACTTACCTTGCATACTCGGTACATTCCACATGCTAACTTCATACTTTCGATGTTGTATCATTTTATGATACGAGTCCAGGATCTCGAGGCTCATCCTAATCTTTATTCCATCAACCTATGATATCAGCTTGTTGGTGAGTCCTCATGTTCCAAGGGCCGTTTGATAAACTTTCTATTGATTATGTTTAGGTATTGCTCGGGTTAGTTAGAGATGTTTTTCCATCAACCAATTTTACGTATTAGAGGCTTACGGACAAATGAGTAGTATTCAGCTTATGTAAATGTTTGCTATTTCCTGATGTTATGTCATGGTTAAATTTCCACGATGTTTTATGCTTAATATTCCATTTATTTAAATGAGATGAGTGAATGCATGTGCCATGGGTTGACTTGGGGTCTCTTGGGGTCCCTTGTTCCATGTCTACGATCCGGGTGTACGTTCGGGTCGTGACACTCCAACCACCCTGGTGCTACTAAAATGTATTGCAATTTGCGGGATATTTACTCATGGAATGGCATGAAGAGATACATCGTCGAATTCGTAGGTAAGTGCCTAAACTACCCTGTGGTCAGTGAGCATCCAAAGGCCAAGGAGGTATGACCCAGGATACCAGCATACCCACGTGGAAGTGGGAAGAATTAAATCAGAACTTTATTACGGGTCTACCTCGAATCATTAGCAACATGATTCCATCTAGGTAGTAGTAGACCGAATGACTAAGTCATGCATTTCCTCCCAAATTAAAACTATAGATTCGGCTAAGGACTATGCTAGACTTTATATCGGGAGTTGGTCGAGGCTTCATGGGGTGCCATTATCCATCATCTCTAATAGGGGTACCTAGTTCACCTCACATTTTGGAAGTCTTTTGAAGGGACTTGCCCGAGGTCAATCTCGGCCATTACTTTTCACCCGTAGATAGATGGGCAAGCTTAGAGGACTATTCAGATCGTAGAAGATATGTTGAGAGAGTACACAATCGATTTCAAGGGAAGTTGGGATGACGACTTGCCTCTTATCGATTCATTAGCAAATAGTTATCGAGTCAAGCATCCGAGATGGCCCTATTTGAGGCATTGTATGGTAGATGGTGCAAGTCTCCTATTGGATGGTTTTGAGGTTGGTGAAGCTACCATAATCGGGCCACACTATGTTCATGAAGCTATATGTAGAAGGTACAACACAAAGAGAAGATTGAAAATAGCTCGGAAAGCGTCGAGAGAAATCTTATGTTGATGTAGGAGAAAAGAGATTTGGAGTTTCTTGTGAATGATTGAGTTTTTCTAAGAAATTTCACCCATTAAAGGGGTGATGACGTTTAGAAACAAGGGAAAGCTTAGTCCCAGATATGTGGGACCCTATAAAATTGAGGTGAATTGGAAAAGTGGCCTATGAGCTAGAATTACCTTGAGAGTTGGCTTCTATGCACCCGGTATTCCATATGTCACTATTGAAGAAATGCATCGGTGATCAACTTCAATTGTGCCATTGGGTACCGTATGCAGAAATAAAGGATAGCCTCTCATACGAGAGATCTAGTCCAAATACTTGACCATCGAGGTTTGTAAGCTCGGGAACAAGGAGGTAGCTTCAATCAATGTCTTATGGAGGAATCGGCATGTCGAGGGAGCTAGATAGGAAGTCGAAGCGGATATGATGGCTAGATGACCACCCCACTTTTCTTCCTTCCAGAAGCTTAGTTATAGCTTGAGATATCGGTTTTCCCTAGAACTGTATTTAGTTTTCATGTTAAGTTCATGTGTTCAAGTTTAGCATATGGATGTATGTATGATTTGGCAATTCGGTTCGGCTATGTAGTTTGAATCGGAGGTAGTCATTAAAGTCGGTTTTCAGTTTAAATGATCGATATTTGAATATAATAATTTCACTTCTCTATGTTTTTGTATGTTTTCTAACATTCGAGGGAGAATTTTCCCAAGGGAAGATATTATTATACCCTAGAAATACAAATATCAAACCACTGAACTTGAAATGGAGAAAGAAGTTAAAATTTGGCACCGGGCATCGGGGACGGGTCATGAGGTTACCCGTTAGAGAAGCACAGCAGTCGTGATGAGACTCATGGGGAGGACAAGTGATGAGTTTGAAAACATGTGAAATGGAATCCCCATGGACATGACCACGAGTTGTGGTTGGCCCCATGACTGCGTGGGTCGAGTCATGAGGTGGGAGTAGTAAGAAAAGAGTAGGAAGAGGGCGGTGTACCTAACGAGGAAGGGACCCCACAAAGTCGTGGTAAGTCACCACGATTCATGGGGAAGTCGTGAGCAACAGAATGAAGAAAGGAAAGAATCAAGCGGTGTACCCAATGAGTGGTGACCACGAGTCGTTGCCCGGAGGACGAATGCGTTAGGTCCCTCGTGGTGACCAGCGTAATTTCTAGGCGGTGCACCTTGGGGTGTGACCATGACCCATTAGGTCACCGGTGAGGACTAACGATCAGTTTTTTGTGCAGAGTTTTCAAGGGCCTTTCGGTAAATTCCTACCCTCCTAAACTTTAAACTACGTCATCTTAACCATATTTTTGAGACTTATTAGTGGGGTTAAATTGTTTCTCACCAGGGAAGCTCTTAGATCAAGAACTAGGGCAGTCTATTTCTCCTCAAATTCTCAGGAATTTTTCCGCATTTCTTTACCAGGTATGTGGGAATTCCAACAAGGGAATAGTTCAGCCCCGCGGATTATCGAATGTTAAGAAATTCTTAGTCATGCTTCGTTTAATTCATGTGGAATATTGTTTTACAATAATTATAGATGTTTTTCACCAGTTTGTAATAGTGGTTGTGCTTAACCCTGTACAGTAAATTTAGCGCTAGTCTTGAAATTGAAAAGGAACTAAAATCTTTCAATGTTTAAACCTTGAAATTTTCGACTATTTAGTGTTGTGGATTTCCATATATTTTGTATATGCTAAATTCTTGATCAGATGTATTGCTTTGAGTTTAAATCAAAATGTAGAAATACTGATTAATCGATCAAAAATGTCGGTGATTAGTTTGAGGCTGCACGAGAAAATTTTGAGGTGTCGGTAGTATCTCCCGGATATCGAATAAAATTTAGAACTCGATTTTAGTAGTCCAGTAGGTGGTCATGACACTTTTAGAGAAGAAGCTCGGCCATCCTTAGGACGTAACTTCAGATTTTAGAATTGTTCTTTGAAGCGGTTACGACGCTTCGAAAGCAACTCATTTGGTCTTAGAACCTAGATCAGAATCAAGTCGATAAGACTCTCAAGGTGCTTTTAGATATGTATTTCGACTAGTCTTGGACCCCAATTTCCAACCTATCGGCTTCGTATTGAGTCTATGACTATCCAAGTGGAGTAGGACTTAACCTGCTTGAGAGGAATTTAGTTCCAGCACGAGGTTTCCAAAACTATGTTGCCGGCATGGGATTACAATATTTGTGGCACAGATTAGCCCGAGACTTTTGTGATCTCCAAGTTCACGACTTTATACCACTGGCAAGGTATGTTGGGTCCTACGATGGGTGTATACATCGGACTCCGTCTAGCTCACGTGGTTATATGTCGATTATAGAGTCTCCCACTGAGTACATTCGATCCGAGTCTCGGACTTGATTCAGTTCGAATCGATATTCTAGACTTAGAACATGCTTGACCACCAGACTGGGTCTTTTGGAGCCTCCTCGGTATTTAAGTTATTCGGTTCGGTAACTTTAGTTGGTCATTGCATGTCTTTCAATTCAACATTTCTTTGTTATTTATTCCATTGTGTATGTTCCTCTTACTTACATAGTACATTCCAAAGTACTGACACATACTTTTATATTGTATCATTTTATGATACAGCTACTTGAGATCTCAATCTTCAACCGTTAGCCGATCGCTCATCGAAGACCTCAACTTTACAAGTTGAAGTCCTCATCCTTTGAGGATGAAGATTTATTTGTTTTAGCTATATTTTCATTCCTACTATTTAGATTTGGAGTTAGCTTGGGGCTTCTTCCGGCCAACTCATCGGTCATAGTAGCTTTCGAGACTCGGATTGGTATTTGATTTATAGTATTGTTATAGTCTTTTCAAATACATATGAGCCGGTTTTGATTGCTTTCAAGTATTTATCTTTTCTCCTGCAAGCTTCTGTTTGTATGTATTTTTGTTTTTATTACACAGAATTCTTGTGTATGATAGACCATGGGTTGCGTAGGGTCCCTGTGACTTTAAGTGCAGTGTCTCGTCCAAGGTGTAAATTCGAGGCATGACCTGGATAGTCCTAAATTTTGAATAATAAGTTGATAGCTAGAAATGGGGTCCATGACTAAGTCGGGGATACATATCTAAATTACCACTGAGGAGTCTTATCGGACAATTCTCGGCGGTGTTCAGACTGGTGAGTTGTTTATCTAGGCGTCACAATCTTCTAAGAGCAAGGCTGAAGCTAATCTTTGAGTGGTTCTAAATTTGAGTGGGTGCTTATGCGGAAGCATATACTTGAGTCTAAAGAACCAATTAAAATCAGTAATGGATGTCCCGAGTCTAATAAATGATAAGCTGGGAGGCACCACAAACATAAGAAAAGTAGTCACACTAATTGGTAGGCATTCTGAATATTGAGTATACTAATATTCGCGGAGCTGGACTAACACATACATCGACTAAGATTTCATCTTATTTTAACAAGGGAATCCCAACATTGATAGAATCAAGCAACTTGTAATAACTAGTCAAATATGCAAGACTCTAATTTCTTGAATGCCAAAGCTGGGCTAAATCATTTTACAAGAATCTAGTTTCCACATGATTTCCAAGATTTGGGATAATAGCGACTAATAATATGAATTATATTCCATCCCAGGAAATTTATAGAATTCTATCTAAAAACATTCTAATTTTTGAAACCTCGGGGTTATAAGCGATAGAAGATTATGGTAGGGTTTTAGGGACACAAGGGAAGAACAATTCCGCTTTGTTGAATTCCCACAAACTGGTGAAGAAATCCCCAAAGAGAATCCCTTGAAAATATGAGAAGAAAATCGATTTCCCTAGATTCTGCTCTAAGCTTTTCTGAGAGAGTTTTTACGATATGACTTGAACGAGAGGAATGAAGTATCGTTATTTACCCCTTTAAGTTCCCGAAATAACTAAACAACGTAGTTTAGGGATTAAAAGGTGGGAAATTACTAAAAATATCCTTGGGGAAAAACATGGAAAAACTACCGACAAGGACCAACGGGTCCTTTGACGAGTAATTACTTGAGACCACAACTAGTTGGGACCAGTGGTCCAGTCTGAGGCACGGAGTTGGGCTCACTAGAACGAGGAAACAAGAGGGACCGGACTTGTTGGATGAACGATAGTGCGCCCTTTGGAAGAAAAATGCAGGAAGCCTAACAACGAGCAACATAGCATTTCGTTGGTAGACCCAGCGGTCGTTGTATTTGATCGTCACCTCCTTTGGAAAAAATCTTAGGGTCCACCCAGACATGTCACCATGGAGTGGTCCCAACAACTCGTTGTGTATTACAACGAGTCGTTGTTTCCACTCGTTGTCACTAAAGGAGATTTTTGGGAATCCTAACTAATGACTTACACTATGAGTCATTGTATCACACAATGACTCATTGGTTGAGTCGTTGTCTGGAAAAGGTTTATTTGGGGACCAGTGTGGAGAGGCTTCGTTGTTTTCTCACAATGGGTCGTTCAATGTACGGGTGGTTCCTAAAGGATAAGTAGGGTTGGCCACGTGATACAACAAGTCGTTAAAGCTGACCACGACTCATTGTCACGATCATTATGAGGAAAAATTTCTATTTTCTTTTGGATTTTTCTTGCAAGGTATGAGTTCGGTCTAGGAAAGCAGGGGGTGTTACAAAAGCTCTTCCATTTTAAGTGGTTTGTACTTGACTCTTATGAGCAGTTGAGCTATAATTGGAAGACAAGAGTGCCTATTTTTAATGTGGGCAGCAAATGAAGCTGATATTAGTGAGGATGTTGACGGGAGAAAGAACTCAATCACGGCTTTCTAATGATTCATTTGAGGTGCATTGTGTGCGATGTTAAATATCAAGTGTTGCTTGGGAGGCAAGTTAATATAGTATGTAATATAGGATAATAAAATACAAAAATATATGTGTTGCCACTATAAAATACGGCACTGGATGGGAGGCATTCCTTCACTTCTCCTAGCGGTTTGTTATATGTGTGTAGGTAAATAGGGGATGAGGAAAAGCGAGAACATGCACGTACAAACCAAGAACTGCAAAGAAAGGAAAATCCAACGAAAAAAGGGAGCTCTATGTCGTGAGAAAGTGATTGCATATTGAGTTCCACAATGCGGAGGAGAGGATCCTCTTTGAACTCTTCATCGCCAAGAGGAAAAAACTTTAGAAAATGAAAATCAGGGCAAATGTGTATGTTAGGGTCTACAACACGGACCATTTTGCTCCATGATGGGCTCTCCGTCGCGCCTAATAATACTTTTAGGGTAAATTAGCCCAAGTCGGTTGGCCAAACCAAAACAATGGGACTTTTAAAACCCAAAAACTCAAAATTTTTCCTTATTTTTTGAACCTAAGCTCCTCCTCCCTCAAAAATTTTAAAAATCCCATTTCCTTCAAATTTCTTTTCTAATCTCAAGAAAGGAGTCATCAACAATGGCACCCAAGCCAAGTAAGGGTAAGGAGGCAGGCGCTACGAACCACATATAGAGGAGGTCTCATATGGAGCATGCAAGAAGGTTGGTTTGTGAAAGAAGGGAAAAAATGGTTCAAATACGCGGAACCAAAGTAGATTCTGATATGCGGGTTGACAAGGATAGCCTGGTGGAAGAGTTCCCCACATTCTTAAAAGTTGCACCCTTGGGTTAGATTACATTTTCAATAATCCCAAAGTAAAACCTGAACTTGGTATGATAATTCTATGTGAATTAGGACCCGTCGAGCAGGAGCAACCAAATGCAAATTGGGCGGCGGGTTGTGAATTTCACTACTCACGCCTTAAATCAGACCATTGAACACTACGAATGCGACCATTTGAACCATTGTGGGATATCAATATTTGGTTTCCAAACCAAGCTATACACCACACTCTATGTAGCTGGAGATCAATTGCTAGGTGGACCCACCACTAGCAGAAAGGGCATTACATGACATCCCCCTTTGCCCACTTGACAAGAGAGACCATAGTATTGCTCTTAATTGTTTGTTGCTTCTTCTGAGGGAAGCATGTCCTCATTTCACATGTGATACGGTGTGTTTGGTATATGCAGCGTGTATGGGTCGCCTATAGAGTGAGGCATTGTGTTAAAGTACACATTGAAAAGGGCGCTAGTGCAAAAATGCACGAGATACAACTTTGGAGGTCTCGCTGACTTTATTCTTAAAGAGAGAAACATGTGAATGAGGAAGAGGCTAATCATAGGCTATAGAGAGATCACTAGGGAATAAATGTGACAAAGATGAGGTAGCTAGAGGTACAACATGACCCTACTCATGACTACCGAGCCATAACACTCGGAACGATAATTATTAGAGCCACACATATTATGGTATATCCTTGCTTTTAATGGTTGAAATTTGAGTGCTTTGATTGAGGAGAAGCAGCTGAGGTAGTTGAATGTTGATTACCCACTTGTGTTTGTCAAGCTATGAGGAATCTATAGATGATGACATTGCCACCTATATGGAGCAGGCTAGAGAGGATTCAGACTTTGAGTCGAGGAGTCGAATAGAGAGGACTCGGAGATGGAGACACAACATATGGTCCCACCGATGAAAATATGGACTAGGACCTAGGGATTCTTCTTCCACTTCACTTTTTCATTATATTGAATTAAGAATTGGAGACAATGCTATTGTATAAGTGTGGGTGGGGATATACTATTTTTCTTTAATTATGTGGTTTTCTATGTCTTTTTGTTGTATATGTTTTGTATTGACTATTAGATTTAAATTTTTGAAAATTTGTGATATTTTTATGTGTTTGGGTTCCTCAATTTTGGTTTTGATGCTTTTTTAGGAGGATAGTCCCTCTAAACTAGATAGATTTTTTAGGAATTATTTTAGTCTTAGATATGACTTTTCCGATAATTGGATGACATTTGTCTTAAGAAAAAATTGGTCGTAGGTTGTAGTAGGAGTAGAGATATCGACCTTAAAAATGCTAGGTGCTTCACTTAGGTGAACATTAAACATCATGGATAATTCATTGAAAAAGAAGGCGTAAGGTAGAAATAATTGTTTTGAGACGTATACGATCTTGAACTTTACTTTAAGACGTAAAAATGTGCTTAATAATGTAGAACATTCAATTTGTTTGTATTTGTTAATATGTAGTATTGGGAAGTCATTTTTGAATCATTGTGCCATATATAGTAAGTGTTTGGTGTGTTTCTTGTGTACTTGATATATAGAATTTTCCCGTGTGTATACAAAATGAAACATTGTGTCTAGTTCTAGGTGATGATTAAGGAAATTCTTTGTTAACCATTGTATTGTGCCTTGTGTTTGATGTCATAGATGATATTGTCCTAGTTAAACCCCCTTGACCGTTGTAGCCTATTTCATTGACTAGACATATGATTAGCCATCTCCCTTTTGTTGAAATTGTATTATATTAATTTGATGTAAAGAGTCCCTAATACACTGTGTAGTTGAAAAATTTAAAGAAAAAAAGGGAACAAAAGAGAAATGGTAACAAAGAGAGGGGAGACTTCTACACAGTGCGAATTAGGAGTATGTGGTACCACGACAAATTATAGATTGTACATTGGTAGTAAAGAGAAAAAGTCAAAAAGAAATAAAATAAAAAGTCAAAATCTGAAATTTCATAAAAAAGAAAAGAAAAGAAGAAGAATAGAGAAAGTGCAAAAAATGTCTCCTTCTTGGCGGTAAAATAATTAAAAGAGTGGGGCGCATGATGTCGGGAGTTTGCAACATATTAATACTTCTTTTCATGGAGTTTTTCTAGATTTAAGTACTAACTTAAGTTAAAACTAAAACTATTTTGCTAAATTTTAAGAACCCACAAAGTTGATAAAGGAGACATGAAAATCACTAAAGTCTACAGAATTTGAGCAAGAGACGGACACGATGATTAATATCTTCAAGTGCCTTGTGATCCAGAGAACACCACCAAGTGGTATGAAACCAACCTTTATGATCAGACCGTCTTCTCAAAGACGATCATCAGAATAGAAGGTGGATCAGTGGGGAAAACACAGAAGCGAGTTAACAGTTCAATGTGTGGACCTTCTTTTTCAAAGAGCGGCGAGGCCGAGTAGGACATGAAAACGAAGTGACCGGTTCGACATGTGTACCGTCTTTCAAAAGATGGTCCATCTATGCAAGCTCGAACCATCTGAATTTTAATTAAATTGTGGTTTTAAAGACTTAGTATAAATAATGTTTTTTGTTCTTATTTTGGAGAGTTCGACTAGATTAGATTTTTAGATATAGTTTTAGCTAGTTTTTCCATTTCCTCCTGCTTTAGCATTGTAATTGATGTTGAAGATCAAGTTGTTCAATCCAAGTTTTCTTCACATTATTTCTATGTGGGAATGTCTATTCTTGCTAGAATGTCTAATTACTTGATTTGCTTCTTCTTCTTTTGCTATGAGTAACTAGACCCACATATAGGGTTGTAATTCAATGGGTTTGTGGTAAGTAATAATCTCGGTGGGTGAAATATATTATGGGCTTGCGAATATTTGATTGATTCGAGATTTGTAAAATGTGATTGGTGATGAAAGTCATTCAATCCTTCCCAATTATTTTTATTGTTCTTGAGAATGCTAATTTAGATTTAGGTAATATTAATCCACAAATGATCGAGGCTCTAACCCTTGTTTAATAGATTCACCCTGAATCCAATTAGAAAAATACTGTCGGGTAGAATGGAGTTCTGCCTCAATTTGATAAAATTGATGTAGATTAACACCATTGGGATTGTTGAAAGACACCTATTGGTTGTCTAAGTTGATTTCTTGCATATTCACCATAATTCAATTCTCAATTATTTATTTTGAGTGATTTAGGGGATCACCCCAAATTCGGGGACACTTTTCTAGTTTTTCCTACTATTGATTTACAACTTGAAGCATTTAAATACTTAGATAATCTGTCTTTACCCTAACTTGACTAGACCCTCAATTCACAAATCATATTTGAAATCACTTGATAGTATTGGCCTAGAAAAGTCTCTATGTATACGATTCGTACTTTAAATTTGAAGTAATTATATATCGACCACATGCACACTCACTAGTTTAGAGTGGATCAAGGGCGATATCATTAATTTGACATCGTTACCGAGAATTTTAACATAGGTCCTATCTAGCATTTCTGATTTGGTTTGTTTGATTGGTTCTACTCTATCACTTTTTTCTATACCTTTTTTGGTGAAGTAAGTATCAAGAATTTATGGTACACCTCGATGCACGTGCAAGCGCACACGGTCATATAAGTAATATAGTGACTCTTAATAGGTCATATGTTGAACCTACAATGACTAGATTATCAGTGAATTATCAAGTTCAAGTTTTAGTTCAAAATTTAAAAGTTCTATCTTCCATTATTTAAATGTTTGTTTGTACTAAATATAAGGATGATCACAAATTATGTTGAGAAACAATAATGAGAAGAATCCAGGTTTAAGGACAAACAATCACATCTCTTCTTTATTCATAATGGCTCAAGTATGTGTCTTCATTTGTTGTCTCACTAGATAAATGCCATGTTCATGATGTTTTGAGCCTCTAAACAAATAATCGAACTAGCCTCACAACTCGTCATTGAGAAGGGATATGACAACCTAATTGTATGCAATAACCTAAATAAAATGGTTTATGGGGTTAATTCCTTGGTTATGGACTTTTGAACATAACCATTGCCCAACTAAACGACACAACTACATCAAGAATTGGTGATGTGACAATTCAATTCTAAGTGTCCAGCTATCTTCTCGTTTGATAACCAAGCGAGGCAAATTAGGTTTATTTCTATCCTAACCGCGATTCATCCTTAAAGACTTGAACTCGCTTCTGGCATTCCCTAGTTCTATCCTAGGTTTTTCTTTCATGTTTTTCTAAGCATAAAACATTCATTTCAATAAGTGATCAAGAATTAAAAAAATGTTAAAGCAAGAATATAAGAACTAACGACAATGTCAAACCAAATATAATTAAACTAATACGGGGTTTAGCCACTCATTCTAGCATAAGAAATCAAACATTGTTTTTAATTCATGTATTACAAGAATGGAAAAGAAGGAAAATAAAAAAGAATCCTAGAAGATGAAGTATGTAATGTTCCTCCTCCTGCCCCTCTTCAATTTTCAAAATATTCGTGATATCCCATAAAATCAACCAAATTGTGCTATTTATAGTTAATGACATTTGGGCGTAGCAGGGACCTTCTCTGTGTCACATTTGCCCATCACGGTAGTTTTCCTCCTTCACACGGAGGTATCACAGATGTTCACTGGTTGATGAGGCTGGCACGGTTGTTTGTGACAAGGCCACCGGCGTCACGCGATGTTGGGCCTTGGGCTGGCACAGTGTGGCACCCAGCTTGTCGAGCAACATGGGCCGGCATGGCATGGGCACTGGCTCACGCATACCTATTGGTAACTCTCCTGTGTGCATGGCCTTCAGTGGCATGGTGCCTGGCGATGCCAATGTGCTGATGTGACATTGAATAAATGCTACAACCTTCCTTTCTTTGCACTTGCATGTCAGCTCTTTAGGAATAATCTCGAACTTCCTTATTTCTCTTGTATTTTCATTCCTAGCCCCATCCCTAGCATATTTCACCTACAACATTGTAATCACCACATATGTTAGTTCATGCATACATATATACACAAAATTACATGAGATTATACTTAACATAAGGTAAAAACAAAGCTAAGACATTGTTATAATTATCAACTGGGCATGTGAATATGCCCAGATAACTCTACACTTAAAGCCTTTTTCGTCCTCGAACAAATCCTTTACATCTTATGCACAAGGAAGACTCTGAATTATTAATTGAAGCTAGACTACTCAAGTTAAGGCTATGATGGCTGGAAAGTTAAAATAGAGCATGATATATATAACCCAAATAAAACTATGTATAACAAAGTTAAGACCTCCCTAGCCTCGAGAATCGACTCTAAAACCTCGGCAAACTCATTCAAGTTAACCAATCAAGAAGTCCAATATGAACACTATATTTCCTCAAACATGTGTCCTCACAAAAAGAGAGATACCCATTTTCACTCACAAATCTACAAGTTATAACACGTATGGGTATATGAATAACAATTACACTCCTCCCAAGGGAATTCACATGCAACATGCAACGACATATGCTTGCCCTTAGTGTATTACTCTACTAATACGAGGAACATCTAAAAGTAAGATCAAGTAGGACTTTATGAGTTGTAATATTGGCTAAGAGATGCGGTAGTGCCTATTCTTTCCAGTAATACTGACTATCTCCCTAAGCGCTTTTAATACATCACCTTTTGCTCATTAAGCACATTTTTTTACATCCCCTCTTACTCTTTTCCTCTATCATTTTCCTATTTGTTTCCCCACTTCTTTAAGCATGCTTACACTATTAGTAGGGAGTAATCACAGATTAAACACTGTCATTCTTTTGTTCTTCTCTACTCCCCACCTACACTTGGCATTTTGAAAAATTCCAGAAACCTCGTTATTTTTTCCAACTTCCCACGACCAACTATCTCCCTTCTTTTCAATATTCTTACTCCTTTAACTCTTTAGCATATTTCATAGCCCTTGGGAGCTTTGGATCAAATTTAGGTATGTTGAAAGAAAAAGGTCTAAGCTTCTCTTGTGGCTAACAATAGAATAGGCTAAAGGCTCAATGTGGCTAACTAGGACTATGCATCAAAGGGTAGGTAAAGCAAAGGATGAAAATAAGCATATTTAAGCGCCTACATCATATCCTATAATTAACATCACTCATTTTGATTTGTAACACACCAGACAAGTTCTAGACACTACATGATTGCACGGACTATACAAAGAACCTTACACTCACTGCACATGTTCAATTCCAGAATAGACTCATACAAAATCTTAATATAGCTAATTACATGAATACAAAAATTAAATATACAATATACAAAGTCATATACCTGAGCCTAAGTGTCTCAAAAAAATCATACAATTTTCTCAACATGCTTCACAATTAACATTAAATTCCACCTTACAATCATGTACAACACTCAACAAGAGCATTAAGACATAATTCAATTTAGGGTTCTTTAAAAAATTCTATTGACTAATTTTACGTAAGAGAAAGTTGTCATCTATCCATAAATCGGAAAACGTCCTCTACTATGACTAAAAACACTAATATTTTAAACAATTTAAAGACTTTATTCTCGATTCCAAATTGCCCCCCTTTGAAAAAGAACCGAAAAACCAAAGGGTGAGTGAGCGTGCTCGGCTCGGACTCACTCCATTTAAACAATTTTCAAACCAAACACATCTTTTACCTAATCAACATCAAAAAAATTTGAAATTCCCTCACCCCAAGCTTAAGATATGCTATGTCCCACAACATGAATTAAAAAGAGAATTACATCAGGGTTAGAGATACTTTATGAGGCCTCTAGGCCAAGCTAACAACATGCTTTAATCCATTTTTGACACATGGGTCAATGACCCCACACTCGTCATTTACTGTGCTCCTTAATTTATCACCTTCATGGGTACTCGGACTTCCCCACGAACCTGTGCTTAACCAACAAAAACAAAAGTTACAATAACCAAACTTAAAAACAAAAGAAATAAAATCATACACATGGTACAACTTGGGTTGTCTTCCAAGCAGCGCTTGATTTTAAAATCGCGGCACGTGCGAATCACCCTTCTTAGGATGTCCTTAAACACTTTTCCTTTTGGGAACAGTCTCCTTTTTTCTTGACTTTTAAGGGTAAAGCCTCAACACTTTCTCTCTTCTCTCTCATCACCTTCTTCACCATATTTTTGGCATCTTTATTGATAGGCTCACGTTATATTAAGAGATCTTTCAGAAGTGGACTTTTGTAATCCCCGCTACCCACCCCACTCACTCTCTATCAGCCCATCGATCTTGCAAAGTTCTTTGTAGTGTGTTGGGGTGTTGATTTATTGGTAAACTCTATAGTTCTTCTCCTCATCATTTACCCTCATTCGGGTGCCCGGCCTTCACAAATATCATTGCTTCTCCCGTTACCATGAATGGACATCCAAAGATGAGGGGTACCTTATCATCAACTTCAAAGTCAAGGATAATAAAATGAATAGGTATTATCTGATTTACCTACTTTGATGAGAAGATCCTCAATAATCCCCCTTCGGCGCCACTTTTGACATATCGACCCTCTTTATGACATCCTCTTGGTGGGCCTTGGTTTTCACCCAAACAAAGTGTATTAAACAAAGATAGGGGCATCAAATTCACATCCGCCCCTAGATCACACAAGGCCCTTATCAGCTCACCTCCACCTATTTATACTGGGAGGGTGAAACTCCCTAGGTCTTTGAGCTTCTTTGGCATCTTACTCATCACGTTGAAACTACACTCATCGTGAGTGCTACGGTTTGCACGTCCACCAGCCATATCTTGTTGGGAAAATCTTTCAATGTAATACCCTGGAAGTTCCTAAGACAAAACTTGAGATTTAAAATGAAAGTAACATAAAATCTGAGATTTCCTCTTAGAATGATTCGTGCTATGGTCGTTCTTTGGGACTACAACTTTGTTGGAGGTGCTCGTGGTGAGAATCTGCAGAGTAGGCTTGGAAGTAATGGGTCTCAGGATGACCTATTGGTTAAAGTAATGGATCATTGGAAGAAAATAATTGTGAGGGTGGTCATGGTGAAGGAGGCAAGCACGAGTCATGGAACGACTCGTTAGTTATAGCCACGGGTCGTGGTATGCTCCCGAAATGAAGAGTTTATGAAAAATGGATAGTGAGTAACAATAGGTAGTTGCCATGAGTCATTGGAGCTGGGTACAACTCATGGTACCGGTTGTGGCAGCAGGTCTGGGACTAGAACTTGGGCTGAAACAGCAGGGGAAACGACGAGTTGTGGGAGCTTGTAATGACTCGTTGGACTAGTGGTTTTCCTTTGGCGGTGCGAATTTTCTGGTTTTTCATTAAGGTTATTTCGTCATTCCTAAGTCCTATGGTCCTAAATTATGTCATTTTGAGCTCAGTTAGTAGGGTTTTAAGGGGGCCAAACCTATTCTAAATATTCCCACTATATGCATGCAACCGAGAGCCTTCCTTGAAGATTATGCTTGAGGAATTTCATCAAATTCTCTCCAATTTCATTTGGGCTTTCAAGTGAAGTGTGAATTCAATTTAACTATGCATGTGAGGATATGAGTGGGAGTTCCTTTCATTCCTATAACCTATATTCTTCTCAATTCTATGGATTCAATTCTAGATTCAAATTTTATGTATGGGGTTTATTCCAAGTCTTGTGAAATTCTCTATGATCTACATGGTGAATCCTTCCATGTATCAAATCTTTTTTTATGATTTATGGGCAGAGTTTATAATAATTTTTACTATTAAATTATGATTTTAACTTCTAATTAAATTATGCCCAACTATGAAATTTCATGAAAAGTCATTTATGGTTCGATTATGATCTTAATCTTCTTAAACCCTAAATTATGATTTCTGACTTATGATATGATTTCTCTCAAGTACTCATCATGGATTTATGAATATCAAGTATTTACATGTTTTACAAGTATGCGTGTATGTCATGGTTATGGATTTATGACTTTTGGCCGATTCACGGGCCCTTAATCATGGCTAATCATATATTTCAAGTGGGATCCATTATGTTATTATTTATTTGTCCATGAACTTCATGAATGATTTTATGATTATGATAGCAGGCCTAATGTACATATTTTTGGAGTAGTGTGTAGCACGAGTAGACCCGACGTTTAAGTAAACCACTTGGTCTCATTCTACATGCACATAGGTTTAGATCTCATCGAAAACTTGACAACTTGCCAAAATGAAGGCTAAAAGAAAAGAGCAGTTCAACTTAGACTTAGAAATTTTGTATCATTCTTGAAGATATATTTTCCTTAATTTGGAATTTGTGCGACCACTTGAGCGAAACGAGTGGGGCATCATGTAAGGATTTATCATGATGGAGTTGGTTAAATTGAGTCCTCAATTGTTCCTCATGATTTATTCATGGTTATGTTTATGTTACTTTGGCTCAAGTCATCTTTAATGAAGCTTTTCTCCTATGATTATGATTATAGGCGGTTTATGAATGTTTTGAAAACCTTGAGCCCTTAGGTTTACATTATGATACTTACTTTATGATCATGTTGTCCTACTCTTATGAACTCTTATGTATTTTAAGCCCATTTGTTTTGACTTACCTTGCATACTGAGTACCTTCCAAATCTTGACCGCATACTCTATCTTTGTCGTTTCGTGATACAGTGCGAGAGATAGTCTCATCTACATCATTAGCCACTGCTTCCCTCTCCGACCTGTCCAGCCGGTGTTGGTGAGTCCTTATCCTTTGAGGACGTTCAGTCATCTATAGTTTGTTATGTTTTTAGTTTTGAGACTTTGTCAAGCTAGTTAGGGGTGTTGTTGTCTCATTAGCTCATCGATTATGTTAGAGGCTTTTCGGACATTGGAAATAAGTTTGTCGTTGTTGATTCAATTTTAGCTTGATATATATATATATATATATATATATTTATATATATATATATATGCGGACTTTCTATGATGTGTGTTAAACTTACGCTTTATTATGTTGTGTTTAGACATTATGTTCATTCCATGGGTTGACTTGGACCCTTCCGGGATTTCTTATCCATGTCTCGATGCGGGTCGCGTTCAGATCATGGCATTCAGTACTTAGCATACTTGGGCATTCACTAGGAAATATCAATTACGTGCAAATTTATATGAAGTTCTTTGAAAATGTTGCAAAACAAGCATCCTCGCCTTTTTGAAGCCTTTGCATGATGGTGGTGGTGGTCTTTGTATTGCTTGAATTGCTAGCGTAATTATTTGCTGCAACTTTCTTTTCATTTCCCTTATATGTTGATGGACTGGTACTTGACCCGACTCTGGCTACCACCCAGTTCTTTTCTTTTGTTGGTGCATCGGCCCGACTCTTTGTCACTCCTCAAACTAATGTCCATGACTTTCCTTGGGTTTGATCGGTATCAGGGTAAAACCCCCCTTATCGTCTAGTATTATGAGCAGTTGTTATCTGACCCATATGTTTCTCTAAGTTGTGAGTAGCCACTTGCTTATTTTTAAGCCAAGAAGCCATTTTCCTCATCAGCTGCTATTTGCGTCACAGTGGCCATGATTTTACGCAACATCTCCTAAATGTTTCTAGATTTTCCACTAGCTTGCCTGCCCTGCTGCTAATACTGATTTTGCTAAGGCTGCTAAAAACTCGACTACCTTACTTGATTACCATCCCAAGAGAAGTTTGTTTTGATTTTTCCATTTGTCATTGCTTAGGTATTCTATGGTACGGTTGTTCCTATGCACATTACCCAAAAAGTTTACTGCTTCGGGGTTGGCTCCACAGAGTCGCACCAGCTCGTTATTTCCACAAATCTCACACCATCTTGGGGCTGGTTGAACTGCATTTACCTGCACTTTCTTGGTGTGCCAAGTTGACTAGTTAAACTAAAGTCATGTTGATCTTTGGAAGGATGCTAGGTTTGGACTACCAATGCATTCACGGCATCGCTTCTATTACCGGTTGTCTTTCTGGCTACTCCCTTGATGAATCCCTTTCATACTCTTAGTTTTCTTGTTCAATCCTATTCAAAAAGTGTACAACTCATAATAAGTCTTTTCTAATGCTTACCCACATGATGCGGTCTAACAATATATTCGTATATGGGTCAAGACTACACACAAAAGTGTGAGCTAGCACTTCATCTGACATTAGTGCGTGAGCAGTCTTTTAGCAGCTGACTTGAATCTCTCCCAAAGAAAATAGCAAGACACTCCTTAGGCCTCACTTGAAACTCAATGCTCTGTCACTTCTCAGTTTCTGTTTTACACGATGGAAAGAATAAGTATAAAACATCTGGCGAGTCGTTTCAAGTTGTGATGGAGTTAGGTAGTTGGCTTCAACAACCTTTTCACTTCTCCTAATAATTAAAATGGAAAAAAGGCGTGCCTCACATAATTAGTTGACACTCACGGGTGGGGATGAAAGCATCAATGAAATTCCTAATCTTCGTGTGGGTCCTCATGTGTCATCCACATGAATTGTCCACTAGAGTGCAACAACTTGCACCATATTTTTCTTTAGCTCAAAATTACCTCAGGCCTACGTCTGCCCAGTCTTTGGAGGTAATATTTATCTCATGTGGGATTGCCACTTTGCGGCCCCAGTCGGTTAGCCATCTGCTAGTGCAACATCATCCTATTAAACCTATTGAATGGGAAATATAGTGGAACCCTCTCATAGCTGTCTTAACCTTCTTTCGAGGTTCGGGGTAGGGTTCTACTAACTCTCTATCCCTTGCCGGCTTGTTGCAAGGACCAACCTATTACCTGCAAGAATTTGGTGACTAAGATCAAGTTGTTAGCACTTAAGAAAGATAAAAATAATATAAAAACTAGAAATTCACCAAACCTTGCCGGTCCACTGTGTGCCAAAATCATGAGTACACTTTGGTGCACGCGAAAGCACACGTGAGCCATTACAGAGTTGTAACACCCCAAAGTCCTTAGATCCGGACCGAGGAGAGAAATAAAAAGAAATAAAAATCTACACCAGGTCATACGATGAGTCGTCTAGTGACCCATCAAGTGACCTAACGGGTCATTGAATGACTCGTTGGGTGGTACAAAGTTGGAGTAAGGGGTGTTTTGAAGTCATGATTTGTGAATGAGTCATTGGAGTCCACGATGACTTTGTTAGTGAATCATTGAGTGAGAAAGATTAGAGAATGGTTTTTGGCTCCAGCGGCAGCAGGTCATACAGCGACCCGTTACTTGACCCCAATGATTCGTTAGGTGAGTCGTTTTGTCTAGTAGTGACTTTTTCTGTCGAGATCACTAAGGGTGTTTTGTAATTTTCTAAGTTCCTAACTTTTGAACCTTGTCGTTTTGAGCATAAAAAGAAGGGTTTTATATGTTTTTACTCATTCTAAGCCCTCATTATACTCCCAGCACTCTCATTAAAAAGTCAAGCTCTCAAGTAAAGCAAGGATTCCCCATCTTCATCTCTTCCAATCTGCTGTGGGTATCAAACCCTACGAAATTCTTCAAGGCCGATGTGTGGGGGATCAATGAGGATTCATTCCATTCTCATGCCTTTTTATTAAAGACATGATTTTCCCAAATTCCCATGCCTAATTCAAAATTCTCGAATTGAGTTTGATGTTGTTGAAATATCTTTATGATCATCTATAAGATTAGTGGCTCCTAAATCCAATACATGTTTCATGATTAGGGTTTCATGTTTCTATCAAGTCTCTTATGAGATTATGAATTCTATGTTTCAAGCATGTTTATGAACTCCTAGGGTTACATTTGAATTGAGTTAGATTCTATGATTCTCTTGTGAATGCCAAGTCCCCCAATTTAAATTATGTTTACGATCATGATGCACGATTTTAACAAGAACCCTTTATGAATTTACAAACTACAAGATATGGTGATTTTTTTAAGTATGTATGGCTTTCATGAATATCAATCTTATGTTTATGGCCGACTCATGGGTCTTGTTCATGGTGAGTTCACGTATTTCAAGCATGTTTATGTGTCTTATGATTTAAACTAGCCCATATACTTCAAGTATGCTTTCATGATTACGATATGAGCACTATTTATGTTTTGGGAGTAGGTCGGGGTTCCGGCAAACCTAGATCTCAGAATTACATGCCAACATAACCATGGTGGAGTCCTTCACAAGAGTGTCTCCCGTGCTCGAATGGGCTACCATGGTGACATACGCCTTTTCATGATCCTACCCTTAGCAAGGTATGGACACTCTCCCGACTAGGGTTTTACAAATTAGGCTCCATGTATGCTCACATGGGGTATATCGGTGATAAGAATCTCCCATTGTTCCTTATTTTCTATATATTATTATGTTAATGCCATATGATATTATGACTTATGTAATTTTGGCTTAAAACATTCTTTATGATATTTTACTTGTGAAAACAGTCATATTCAACTTTATTTACACTGTTTGGAAACTTTAAGCTCTCACGTTACATTTATGATCCTCATCTTACATTTTATATTATTTTAATCTCATGACCTCTTTGTAATGTTTTATTAAGCATACTTTACCTTTTCTCTACATACTGGGTATTCAAAGTACTGACCGTATACTCTATGTTATACCATCTCATGATATAGGTTCGGCCAGTCCATCTCGAGTCTTGCCATTAGCTCGCTCTGCTCGAGACCAACTTAGTTTCCCGAGTCTTGTTGAGTCCTCATTAATAGAGGATATTTATTTGTTTATTTTGTTATGTCTTCTTTTAGTTTCGGACTTAGTGAGCTAGTTAGGGTTGTTGTCCCATCAGCTCGTCTTACGACTAGAGAGGCTTTTGCGATGAGCGTAGCAGTAGATGATCCAACGTTGTGATATTATCATTCTTACTTATTCTTTTTTTTATGTATATTTCCCCTATTCCATGATTATTTTTTAATTTCTGCTTTATTATGCTCAGGGTGTCATGTTATGTACAAACTATGGATTAGGATGGAGCTATTCGTAGTTCTAGGTCCCGTGTCTCGGTACGGGGTCTCAAAATGGGTCGTGACAAACTTGGTATTAGAGTATCGGGTTTTGGTGTGCCCTAAGATGCGAAATCCCGGCGTTAAGTAGATTCTTTTTCATGAGTGTAGGCGTGCTACACTTATGGGGAAGAGAGCTACGAACCATTTTAGGAAATTTCCACCTTATTCATAATCTATGTCGTGCAATGAAGTATCTCTCTATTCCTCTAACTCATGCTATACGTGTTTGAAAAAATATGCCTCCAAGCTAAGTCAATCGAAGAAGAAATGGCAAAGAAAATGGCCATGGTAATGGAGATGGGCATGAGCCCCAGCTGATCTTTTGCCGGAGAAGGTTACTCATGATGTTGGCTTAGGCTATGAAACCAGGTCAATTAAAAGGCAATGGCCCATGTCCACTAGAATGGGAATGCGGTAGCGGTGAGAGTGTGATACTTCCCTCGGGATGAACCTAATTTTCTTGGGCCAAACTAGATGAGGACCCATATGAGTTCATAAAGGAGATTCAGAAGATAACCCTGATTATGGGGGTGACTAGAGAGGAGCGTCACGGACTGCCTCCCTATTAGGCAGAGGATTGCTCAAACATGGTTCCGATAGTGGAAGGAGAGCGGGGAGTTGGTCCGGTTCCGTTGGTTGGGATGAGTTTATTCTTGCTTTACGGAAATATTCTTTCCTCAAGTTAAAGGAGGCGAAGGCATCTAAGTTCATTAATCTGAAGTATAACAATATGCTTGTCAGAGCCTTGGAGTTTATTTGATTTCCGTATGTATGCCGAGGAGATGGCCGCCCGATCGGAGGGCTCATATGAGTAGTTTCGTGAATGGGGTGGTATATTCCTTGGTCAAGGAGTGCAGGAGCACCATGTTGATTAATGATATAAATATCTCCCGACTGATCATATATACTTGAGCATATAGAAAGAGGAAAGATGAAGGAGAAGGAGAGGAAGGTCATGAGATCCGGGACGGGGAAGCTATGGGCATTTCAGTGAGATCTAGTGGGTATTACATCGCCACCATTCCTACCAAGGTGTCGGCCCCGGCCCATTATCGGCCGGTGTCATCCAGACCCAGACATGACGAGGGGTAAAACACTAGGCTCTAGAGGCTAGGAGAGCATGGCAGGGGAGTGCACTTTTCTAGCTTGTGTGAAGTGCGGAAAGATACAGCCTTGGGCGATGCTTTGTTGGCTTAGATACATGTTCTAGGTAACCAACGACCGTAAATAGACTCAACGATTGCCCTTCAGCTAGATATAGCACGATAGAGAGGTCCGTTGCCCAGCCACGGTTGAGGCTCACGCATCCCACCCCATTTGACGGGGGCACATCTTCTAGATGCGGTTGGTAGCCGGTGCCGAACGAGGTTAGGCACTATCATCTCGGCGAGGAGTAGGAGGTCTCTCGATGTGGTCTTTGGTATGTTTTAGTATTCCATATTGATGTGTATGCATTGTTAGATCCAGGGGTAGCATTATCTTTCATGACTCCTTATGTTATTGTTTAATGATGACGTCCAAATCTACTCCTCACGAGGAGAAAGTGTAAATGAGTCGTCGCAATATAGTTACCCAACTCGTGAGTCAGAGTCAAATCCACAAGAAATAGAGATTTGATGGCACAAAAGTTTCTATCGAATTGAACTAAATTGCATCATTTCATTTAAAATGAAAAAAGTAAATGTTAGGAGAAAGTAGGATCACAATTTGGATTTCAATCAACTACCAATCAACAACAAGGCAACCAGGGTGTTAAGCAAGGTCTAGGGTGCACTATTGATGGGGAGTCAATTGTATGGAATTCTAGGAAATCAAATTGTACTCACAAGCATAAATATCCATGAACGAGGTGGCACTCGTGTTTTTCAACCACTTGAGTGCCTTTTCCTCTAGTTTGTCAAACCCCAAGGTCCCAAATAATTCATCCACTATGTCTTTGGTGAAGAATTGAACTAACTCTAGCCTCAATTCTTTAATGGGTCTATGAAAATGGGTTTCGGCTATCTCTAGCGTAACTCCATATAATCAAGACCCAAATACCCACCATTATTTTCTCACCCATCATCTATTCCATTTTCAAGAAACAATAGAACTAAGTAAACGCATCCATATTTTCAACACCCAATCAGTTATCCCCCGATTACACCCCGCGGACCACTAGCAAAACACTTAGCCACTGATAGATGAAAAGAAAGATTATATTGATAAATAAATTCATAGAATTTATATGTGAAGTAAATTGCAAGCTCAAAATTGCCTTCAATGGTGGTTTTTACCTTGAGGAAGAAGAAGAAGATGAAGAAAAGCTTATTCTATTTTTTCCTATCTAGAAAATTAAAAAAAACTATTGATCAATACAATTCAATGCGTAATGATAAGGAATATTAATACTTTTCAAAGAATGTACAAAGAAGTAGGTTAAAGTCGCTCCTCTTTTCTTATGCCGGGTGATTTTACTCTTCTGATGACAGCCTCACTTGCGAGTCACCGGCGTTACATTTGGTGCCCATCCATGGAGCACTTCTCTGTCTTGGGGGCCGGTGACTCACATAGCAATCCGGCATGGCTTGTGGACACAAGTGCTGACCCGCATTCCCACCGGTGTACATTCCACTTCAACACAATTATTGCTCCTGTGTTTGGCCGGCGTTACGCTGGTCTCATCCAGTGTATAGAGTCCTCTATTTTAGCTCCATGATTTTGTTCAATTCCTTGCTTTATCTCTTTAAATGAAAAGTCTTCAAAAACCAAAGTGAAAGAGCATAAAATCCTCCTAAATAACTTGAATATCAAGTAAAAGCTCATCTATAAAAGCCTAATGAATTGTTAGGTATCATCAAACCCCCAAACCTAAACCATTGCTTGTACTTAAGAAAAGCGATTCTTTATAGATAAACAAAAAGTGAAGTAAGCATGACACAGAATGATTTTGCACAAGGGACTGCTAGGACAAAGACAACCTCAAAATCGCTCAGCGACTCAATGGAAAAGAAGGCTCAGCACTTCACTTGCCAAATGCTTCAAGAGATAACCACGAGACAATTACCATGATTCATAATGGTTTCCTTAAATGAAAACAAGAGATTATAGTCTATCAAAGCAAAAACATATGGAATCTTAAATCATTAACAATTCACATTCAATTTGCCTTAAAGCTCGCTGGATTCTTGTCTCAATCACATCTTTTGGCACGTGCAAGCATGTTCCCCAAGGAAGTGATACTAATCACATCAAGAGAGAATCCCATTTAATTTTCAAGAAATTCATACTTAAAGGGATTATTGAATGAAACATATCTTCGCTCTCACAAAGAAAATCTCATGCACACAACTTGACCCATAGGCTTGCCCTTCGTGTAACTCTCCACTAATATAGAGTTGCTATACCTAAAATCAATTAGGACTTGGAGGTAATAATGAAGGCTAGGGGTAAAGGTAGGATGAAGGATGTATTTTTAGTTCTAGTGACTAGAACCTCCCTAATTCCCTTTTTGTGAACATTTTTTTTGTACTCTATTTTCTCTTGAGATCGCCCCCACCTTATCTCTCCTTGATAAAAAATTTCACTTTTGTAATAAGATCTACTCTTATTTCTTCTTAATTACCACTTTTAATCTCATCTAAGCATAAGGTGACACCTTTCAACAATTCTCTTTTTTTTCTTGAGGATTAAAGGTTCTCTTTGACCAACCAATTTATTCATTTCCTCATATTTAGTGCTACTTCACATTGGAGCTCCCATCATTTTCCCATTTTCCTTTTTCAACCCCCAAATTTAGATTTTTGCCTCATTTTTCCCTTTTCTATTCTCACACTTTTGGGCCTCAAGCATCATTTTTTCTTTTCTTGTCACAACTAGAATTAGGGAGGATGAGTGCCAAAGCAGGGGATTACAAAAGGGTAATAGGCTTTGTAATATGATTTTCAAGGAAAGGTTTAAAGGCTCAACATTGGCTAGCAATGATGGATGCTCAAGGAGTCATACGGTGAAGTAGCTATTAAAAAGAAAGCCTAAAATCATTTTCTAAGTGCGGCTACATCTAAGATTTCGCCTTGAGAGTCACACTTGGAGAAATTCTAGATAACCATTTATGCATGAAAATTAAGCTAAAACCTTAGCCCACAAGGCATCCCCCTCAAAGGAGTTCACACAATTTTCATAACCACATCAAGAGTATGAGTTAAAACAAGATATCATGTGAGTTAAAAGAGAGATAAGGAATTAGAAACTTATGACAAAAGAGTACTCAACTTTTAAATTCAAATGTCCCTTTTTCCTAAAAATTCATTTTTTTCAATGCCATTTAAGAAATTTTTGGTGGTACCTCTCAACAACAATAGAAATAACCGACTCAAAAAGGACTCTAAACTTGGAATTTTCCCTTAAGAAAGTTGTCTATCAATACATCATTTGGAAATGCCACCCGGTTCGGTAATTAAAAGTAAAGAAAGGAAATCACTACTTGAGAAAGAACCGTGGCATGAAAACCCTTGGAGTTTATTACTAGCAACTATGAACAAAGGCTCTTATCAAGACATGGGTCATCAATATTTGGCAATTTAAAATAACTTAGATCATTGGCACTATCAATTTAAAAAAAGATTTTCATTTTCAAAATCAAAGAAGGTAGACAAGCCAATCATCATAGAAAACACCCGACCCTAACTAACAGATTACATTGTCCCCAATGTACAAGTTAAGAACAATTAAGGGAAAGAGGGCTTCCTAAAGGGATCTAGCGAGGGAATGAAGAGGGATCCCATGAGTAGGTGGCCTCATCAAAATGCCATGATGTAGTCTCGGATGCGGAGGCATCAATGGGTCAGGTGGAAGTGTGAGTGGCTTGCCTGGTGAAGCTACTTCTTGATGGTCCGAAAGAGTGTTATTCACATGATAGGAAGTCTCATCCACCCCATCGGTGCCGGGATGGATCCATTTCGAAAGTGCATCCTAAGGTAAGGTGGTCTATTGTGGTATATTTCTTCATCTGATATCACTTAAGATGAGCTTTCATAGTCTACACCAATTATCCAGTGGACTCCTGCTACTTGCTAGTTGAGCTTCATCGGGGTAGGCATATTGAATCACTACCTTTTAGTGTGATTATCTCGTAAATTTGTATTATTTCTTTCTTTATAATACACCACTTCATTTCAATAAATCAATTCTAGTACATGACCCCCTAATTTGTCAATTACGGTCTCATGGCTCTTTTGATGGCTTGTTGAATCATAAAGGGAATGGCCTTTGCCAATTTTAACAATCGAACATCATGGGCACGGGGCCTATGTGCAATCTTAAGAATACCTTTTGCTGATGATGATTGAGCCTAGTTGGTTGGTGGTGAAACGGTACATTTTCATAAGATCTTTAAGGTGGAGGAGTTGTTGGTTCCATAGTCAACTTGGGAGGCTTCAAACTTTGGGAATCCTTGTCCGTATTGGTGGTTAAAGTAATCACTCCCTCAGCTTACTCACTATTTTTCCAATGGCCTAAATAGGACGGTCGGCACGGCTAGCAGGACTAATGAGAGCAGGATACGGCATAGAGATTTCTTTTTGCCTAGCCTTTCTTTTGAATTGCTCAGCGATAATTCCCCCAATATTTATGTGTCTAAGATCCATAATGCAAGTTTACTAGGATTTAAGTCTCCAATTGGAATATTGTGTTGTGTTTTTGGAGGGAATAATGTGGGCACATACGGATCAAACCACATTCGATGTTCAAATTTGAGAACCTGGCGCTGAATAATGCCCTTCGTAATAGCCTAATGCAGGTTTGGCTCCACAAAAATAATTTCAGCCACTCACTCAAACAGATCATCTTTGTCGACTTGGGCCTTAGCCCAGGTCGACACTAGCCAGCCTGTTCGATTTCATCTAGGTGATGTGAACTTCTTAGCCTCGTACCGGCGAAACGATAAACATGGCATCCCTATCAACTCGGCCTTTGTGCTTCAAGATGTCTTGTTGTGTCCTATAAGAGGCATAAAATTCCCGCACAAACTCGGGAAAGTAAGGATCCAAGGGCATTGTGAAAGGCTCCTAATCGCAAATTTGAAATTGATCGTAAATATCTAGAAACTCATCCTTGAAAGAGTCGACCTCAAATCGAGCCTCTGCAATGATGGACCATTTCTCCTTACATTGGACATAATAATTCTTCATCTTATTGATCCCGATACGAAGTTGAAATATTCTTCTCCTCATCGAGACTCTACTCCTTGAGTTGTGACATCATTTATTGGTGCTTTTCTTTACCATGTTGTCGAAAGGTGGACATGATGCTGCAAAGAAATGTTAGTGCCACATGCTGCTATTTTTGGGTTTTTGATAATATGAAAGTAAATAAACAACAAAACTAATCAAATATAAAATATCATAACGTGGATGAGAACAAGTTGAAACATCAAAATCATATGCGGTGGACCAGCATTACAAGCTTGCAAAATGCGGTGAGACCCGCAGTGGGCCGAGATGTCGACTTTATCTGAGAAAACTAGGCAAATGGCTTTCTAATGCACTACACCAATGTTTTATTGATCTCGACCCACGATACCCGGAGTGAAATGTGAACATCGGGGCGGTGGCTTTGAAGCCTTAAACCGGACCTACTATGCAGACCAGTGACTCGGTGGTGAAACCAATTTAGCATTGATAGAACTGACCAGTCAAACAAGAACACCTCAATTTCATTCTTTACTCAACTCACCCCACATTATGATCAACCCACTTTAAACAACACAACAAAAGATAAAATGACAATATGCTCTTAAGAAAGACGTTAACCTATCTATCATCGGGAAAATCATGCATTTTAAACTGCGGATTACTAAGACTTCACCGTTAACTATTATGTTAAGCACACAACTTTCTTTTCAACCAACATAAGTACCCGACAAAAAATCTTATGCAGTTATCACTACCCCGTTTACATATTTAAGAATCATTCCAACAATGGAAAAACAAAAATATATAGGAAATGTGGAACATGGGTATGGAAAATTTCGAATTTGGCATGCTTAATTTTGGACTGGATTCTTAAATAACAAGCAATATAAGAGTAAGGAACACATTACCGATTGGTATTGAGAAAAAGCAACTAATTTGGAACTTGGTGTCTTGCTCAACAATGGTTACTCCAAGTAGAAATTCTTTTTCTTAGTGAGAATTGTGTGAGTTAAGGTGGAATGAAGAGAATGGGAAGGGGGATTTTATAGGAAGAAGAGAGTGAGGTTGATTGGTCGATTTGGAGGTGAGTTTTAATGGATGTTAATGGTGGGAAGGCTGAAGGATTAAAATTAGTGAGGAAGTGGGCTCTTTGGGAAGGTTAAAGTGGAGAAGAAAAGGGTTTTAGGTTTGAATGGAGTTTGAATGGTTTTGAAGAGCCATGGGTCGGGTCGATCAACGGGTTTGGTCAAGATTTTAATTGAAGCACTTACCTCCTCTTGCGCTAGTCGTATGACCGGTGAGAATGCAGAACATTTCATTCCTTCAGAACAGGTGACATTAACCATGCCCGGTTCAGCGATTTATGGTTATGAATGACCGGTGATTTACGGGTTGCCACCGGGTGGCGATAAGCCACCGTTCACTCTTCAACTCCCAAGTTCACTAGTTTAGGCGACACAAACTTTGCCAAATTGTCACCGGTGTTTTAAATTTGAGGCACTTACGATTCTCTCTTTTTTCCTCCCACATTCGGACCCCTCACACTTGACGACGACTTGGCAGGCGCCTACATTTCGCGAGTCTCGTACATTGCTTGCCCTATTTTTCACTTTGTTGTTCCTCATCAATCAACCCTACAAAACCAAAAACAACAAAAGCATAAAATAATCAAACACAAAATCACTTGGGTTGCCTCCCAAGAAGCACCTTATTTAATGTGGTGGCTCGACAAAGGTGATTTTCGCTCTGACTCATCCAAGGTATGCAACATTCACCATGTTGATTTATGCGGATACTCCCAAGTACTTTTTTACTCATTGGTCATCCACTTTTAAACCTTAGCCCATCATCTCTTTCAAGCTCAAGAACTCCGTTATCAAGAACTTGGTACACCTTAAAGGGACCCAGCCCACCTAGATTTAAGCTTCCGGGGAATAACCTCATCCAAGAGTTGAAGAGTAGCACATGATCTCGGGTAAATTCCCTTTGCCAATTTTGTGAATATGGTAGTACTTCAGCTAAGCCTTGTATATGGAAGCATTTTCATAAGCCCACATCTTAAACTCGTCCGTCTCATTTGAGATTCTCACATGCGCCCCCAAAGAAAGTCTTTCCCTAATCAAGGTTCAAACTCTTGAGCTCACATGGCCTTATGCTCCAAATTCCGCCGGTAATTGTAGAAACTTTCAAAGACAAGTTTGTATGGGGACATTCCAATTGGCATTTTATATGCGGTCTAGTAGGATCGAAGGGCGTCATCAACTTTCCTTGCCCAATCTATTCTATTGGCATTATTGTTTTAGTCAAAGTAGACTTAATTTTTCGATTGGAAACCATTGTGACCAGCGGTCTAAGGATGATAGGGGTCGAAACTTTGTGGCACACCATGCCTTTGCTAACAGGGCACTGAACAATCGATTGCAAAAGTGTAAACCTCCATCACTAATGATAGCTCTGAGTGTGCCAAACCGTGAGAAGATATGATTTTTCAAAAAAAGAGTTGTCACACTCATCCCCTCTTTTGGGCAGCGCCATAGCTTTAGCCCATTTAGACACATAGTCTACCACGAGGAATGTAGATGTTTCCATAAGAGCTCAAGAACGACCCTATGAAATCCATCCTCCATACATCAAACAATTTCACCTCCAAGTTGGTGTCGAAGAAAGCTTATGTCACCTAGAGATGCTTAGGTTTGTTGTCACAACATGAAGTAAGGCCTCAGTTGTGACATGAAACCTAGAACCACAAATAGCTCCAAGTCAACCCGTGGCATGAACATAATGGCTAAGGAGCATACATCAAACAGAAGCCAATAACTGAAAACATAAATAGCGGAAGTTTTAATACATATCAACCATATAGAGTCAACACTACACACATTTTAGAAAAAGACTCTAACATAGCTGGAGAGTGATGGGACAACATTCCCAACTAGCTCATTAAAAGTATGAAAACTGAAAGTAACATAACTCAACAATCT
Source organism: Datura stramonium (assembly GCA_018107945.1). Taxonomy (NCBI): domain Eukaryota; kingdom Viridiplantae; phylum Streptophyta; class Magnoliopsida; order Solanales; family Solanaceae; genus Datura; species Datura stramonium. The sequence continues at coordinate 102,386 of JACEIK010001327.1, forward strand.
AAAGGAAAGTAAAACGTGCTGAGTAAGTATGAATTGAATTCATGCATATAAACATAAATCATAAGATCATGAGAGTAAAGTGCATAATCATATCTAAATACATATATAGTCATAAATAGAATCTCATATACGAATCAAATGACCCAAAGATAAAAAATAAAAATCCACATGGCTTTCTATAACTAAAATCATAAGTAAAAGCTTATAAACTGGATCATTGGTTCAAATCTACTGAAAATAAAATATCATAAGTCATAAACATGTTTAACTGAAATCATATGGAACAATGGGAGGACTCGTCACAACCGGCCGTCACTAAGAGCTCACATGATGCTCCTACTATCATACTCAAGTGGACAGAGCTGTCCAAAACCTTTCCAGGGCTAAGGAAGCTACCATGATACCAGCCTCAAGATGAAGGCCCCTAGCGGGGGCGAGGAGAGGACTCTCTTGAGAGGCCCAAAATATATGCTATATATATATAAACCTATGTTGGTGTGCGATTCGAGACCTAGGGTTTATGAACCCTAGCCGGGTTTACATGAACCCCTAGCCTACTTGATGCTAGACACTACTCCAAAAAACATGCATTTTTCAATGATGTTGAAACCATCATTTTTCAACGAAGTTGAAACCATAATTTTTCGATGAAGTTGAAACCATCATTTTTCAATAAATTTAGTAATGTAATTACTCGCATAGTCTGAAATCTTAATATGGGGAGTCCTGGCTCCAAACATACCATAAGCTAAAAATAGGGAGTATCACTCCAAAACATATGGTAAGCTGATATTGTAAAACTAAACTAAATCATGAAAACATACTTAACATGTGTGGGCTTGCCCAAATCTTAAAATCATGCATACTTTAAATAGATTTCATAAGTAAAATCATGAATACATAAATGGGTAATTTTTAAACATTCAATCATGCTAGATATCTCATCATACTTTAAATCATAAATCATAAACTTGACTTTTTATGAACTTGCATAATTGGGAAGAATTTTCTAAGATTTAAAATCATAAATTTGTAATCAAAATATGCTTTAAAATGCCCATGAATGCTAAAATATACTTTAAAACATAAAGGGGATTTACCTATAAACAATTGATAGATAATTCTATAAAATTGGATTAAAACATATTTTAAATCATAACATGGATTGAGACTTGATTCAAGAAATTGAGGAGGCTTTGGGCAAGAGAGTGAAAGGAACCCTCATTTATAGCCTTATATAACTGGGTAAACTGAATCTACACTTGTCTTTGAAAGACTAAGAGGTTTGGAGAAGAAATTGAAGAATTCTAGAATTGATCTTCCATAGGGAATTCATAATCTTACATGAATGGGAAAGGAATGATTTAGAATGAACTTGAAGAATTCTAGGCTCGATCTTCAATAGGGAATTCCTAATCTTACATGAATGGGAGGGGAATGATTTAGAATAGGTTTAACTCCTTAAAACCCTCTTTTCAGAGCTTAAAATGACATAGTTTAGGGCTTAGGAGCTTAGGATTTACGAAAAATCCTTAATGAATTTGCAGGAAAATTGATTTTGTAAGCTGTCGTGACTCATACCACAAGTCATACAATCCTCCTACAACTTGTGGTATCCTCCGTATTGACCAAGTACATAACCTCCAATCCTATGAATATTTTCATAAATCCTATTACTACCCGTAACAAGCTATCACTAATCGTACCAACACTCGTACAACTAGCATCTAAAAGATCCCAATTACTTGTTAGGATCCGTAAAATGAGTCGTACCCACACCCTACAACTCATAGTGGGGAATTGTGGTATGGGGAAAGAAATATCTGAACTGAACCATGGGTCTTCCTATGACCCATATCACAAACCTACGACTCATAGGTTGAGTCATACTAAAGCAATTCTCCAACTTTTCCTGTTGGTCACATTCCAAATCTCGGGTCTAATCTTAGGAAATTTTGGGGTATTACATTCATTGACATTGATCAGATTACTTAACAAAGTTATGGGCATCATGATGGAGAGTGGGCTAATAAAATCTACATTGTAACACTTTTGCAGCTGTCGTCACACTCGCATAATGGCCTCCCACAGGCGATGAACCCTTGAGGATAGGAACCATTTCAACCTCTGAGATACATCTACTAATCATTCCATCCACACAAATACAGAAGAGATATGGTTCATCCCAATAGAACTTTTGGACATCATACGTAAACTTCTTCTTTTGATGGAAGTTTAGTCCTTTTGGAGTGATGTTTCATGCTAAATAGTTACAAAAATATGAAAAGCAAGGTATTAAGTCATAGGATGCAGCCAAAATGTGCTCATCAAGGAAGTAATCATAAATCTCCTCACTTACATCCGTCTTACCATCTATTTCTAGANCTTCACACTCATGAAAAAAGACTCTACTTAACGCGGCTCTTAGAAACCCTAGGACACTTCAAACCTATGCTCTAATACCAAGTTTGTCACGAGCCGAACAATCCTTTACCTCAAAATAAAATTCTTGGAGCAAAAGGATCCACCTGATCATCCTTTGTTTAGCATCATTTTTATTCATCAGATATCTGAATGCAGCATGGTATGTTTGCACTACTACTTTTGTCCCTAGCAAGTATGCTAAAAAATTTTCAAATTCAAACACTACTGCGAGCAACTCTTGTTCTGTCAATATGTAGTTTTACTATGCATCATTTAGGTCTTTGTTGGCATAGTATATAGGGTGAAAAATCTTTTCCTTCCTTTGCCCAAGGACTGCGCCCAATGCTACACCACTAGCACCACACATCAATTTGAAGGGCTTCGACTAGTCTGGTGCGGTAATGATTTGACTGGACGCAAGCTTCTCTTTAAACTCAATGAAGGCCCTCATACACGCCTCATCAAAATGGAATTTTGCATCTTTTTCCAACAATCATAACAAAGGGTGAGCTACCTTGGAAAAATCTTTGATAAAACAGTGGCAAAACGTTGCATGTCCCAAAAAAACTCTAAATACCTTTCACAGTCCTTGAAGGAGGTAGGTGAGTTATGGCATTAATTTTCACTTGGTCTACCTCTATCCCTTTCTCGAAAATTTTGTGCCCTAGAACAATACCTTATTTGACAAAAAAGTGGCACATTTCCATTTAAGTACCAAGTTCGTTTCCTCACATCTTTTCAACACCTCATCCAGGTGAACCAAGCAAACCTCAAATGAATTTCCTACAACCGAGAAGTCATTCATGAGGACTTCCATAGTATCTTGTACCATATCTGAAAAAATGGACATCATACACCTCTAAAACGCAGCTGGGGCATTGCAAAGCCCGAAGGGTATCCTCTTAAATGAAAAATTTCCATAAGGACATGATAATGTGGTTTTCTCTTTATCTTCTAGGGTAATAGAAATCTGATTGTAGCCTGAGTATCCATCCAAGAAATAGTAATACACTTTTCCCATCCAAATGGTCTAGCATTTGATCATTGAATGGAACTGAAAAATGGTCTTTCTTGGTCCATGAGTTCAACTTGCGGTAGTCCATACACACCCTCCATCAAGTGACTGGACTAGTTGCAATCACCTCATCCTTCTCATTTGGTACCACTATGATTCCCCATTTCTTAGGCACACACTGGACTGGGCTACCCAACTGCTATCAGTTATCGGGTATACAACTCCTACATCTGACCATTTAATTATTTTTTTTAGCTACCTCTTTCATTGATGGGTTTAAATGTGTCTGATGCTCAACCGAAAGGCTACAATCTTCATGAAGATTGATTTTATAAGTGTAATTACCCCGAGGTATGCCAATGATGTCAGCAATAGTCCACCCTATTACTCGAATTCTTCTTTAAGATTGCCAAAAGTTCTTCCACTTGTTGTTTATTGAGCTTAGCTGAGATGATCACATGCAGTGTGTCATTATTCCTAAGATAAGCATACCTCAAATGGGTAGGTAGTGGCTTAAGCTCCAACATTGCTCGTATGAGGATTGATGGCTGTGACGGTGGAGTTGTCCTATTCTTGAGGTCAAGGTCAACCTTCCTAGGCTGGAAGGAATAGGACCCCAAAGTTTTTATAATAAGACATGCCTCTTCTAGCTCTTCACATCCTCTTTCATTGATAATCCAGAGAATGTCTTCCCATGTCTCCTTGAAGAGTTACACCTCTACCTCCCATTCAATTTCTTCCTCATTAACATTGCTTGGGGTTTAAGTGGTCTTTTCTTTAGTTGGCTAATGGGTTATCATACTTACTTCTTATTTCATCTGAGCTGCTAGCACATTTATTCTCTTCTCTAGCTTCCTAATGGACACTTCATGGTGTTTCACCATTTGAATGAGGTTTAAGAGATTATCTTTTAGCTCTTGAATCCCTAAATCAATTGAAAAAACTAATTCAAGAACCACTTCAAGTGTTCTTTCAATGCGAGAGCAAGATGATTCTTCACTCCCTTGACTACTTGATTCAGTTGTACAATCAGAGTTGTGACCTTGATTTTCATTACAAGGATACCAATAAACCTGGTTGTCTTGTTGATACCTCATATGAAAACCCATCATACAATTTGCTAATAACTCCATTTTCATCATTACAACTATCAACACACTGTCTTTTCTGTCCTCTTTTCTTCATATCTCATCCATTAATCAGAGAGATTCAACATAAGAAGATCCTTCTAGGTTTTGAATTAACCTTCCAAAGGAGCTTATCTTCATATTAACAACATCAACAATGTGAAAACAAACGATAAGTGTGACGGCCCGAGTCTATACACCAGACGAGACACGGAACATGGAGTCACAAGTAACCCCAACTCAACCCATGTTCTATCATAACACTGGCATTCTGAGTAAAAAAAAATGGAAGCTTTAAAATAATAAAATAAAACATTTATGAATAAGAACTAAATCATAAGTTTTATACAACCGAAACAAAGTTATAAATTTGAAAACTTTGTTTCAATTTGAAAGTCATATATCTGATGAGTTTTTGGGACAAGCCCCCAACTAACTCCAAATCTAACTGAAAAGAAATGATCCTTGTCCTCGAAAGATGAGGACTCACTGATGATGTAACTGAAAACGTCCAAGCGAGATCTACTAATGGTGTTGGGACTAAGAACCTGCAACTATATCATAAAATGATATAGCATAAAAGGTATGCGTTAGTAATTTTAATGTACTGAGTAGGTGAGACAAACCATAACACGAAGGACAAAACAACTGAACTGCAGAGACATGCAATGACCAACTGAAAATACTGTAACTGAGTACACTGATATTTTGAGATGGTCAAAACTACCCTGTCTGATGGTCAAAGACATGCTCGAAATTGAGATACTAATCTGAAATTCTGTAAAGAACTGATCTGAACTGACTAATCTGAGACTGAACTGAGCTAACTAGTGGGAGAGTTTATAATCGAGATATAACCACGTGAGCGAGACGTGAAGTCCAATGTATACATCCCATCGGTAGGACCCAATATACCTTGCCAAGGTTTAAAGGCATGAACTAAATGATCACAGATCTGGGCCATAAGGCTAATAAAATATAATCTACAGTGGAAACGTAGCTTTGGGAACCTGGGTGCGCTGGAACCCCAATCCACTCGGTGCTATGTCCTACTCCCACTAGATAGTCCTAGACTGACTAATAAGCTGATAGCTTGAAACTGAGGCCCAAGAATAAGTCAGGAATATCTATCTGGGACTACCCTGAGAGTCTTATCAGACCAGATTCTGTAACTGGTGTTTTAAGACTGGTCAGAGTTGCTTATCTAGAAGCATCATAACCCTCTAAAGAACAAACTGTAATGTAAAACTGGGGTCCTAAGGCTAGTCAGAGCTGCTATTTGAAAGTGTCATGACCGCCTAAAGCACCACTAAAATATGATATTGAGTTTAATACTGATAACTGAGAGGCATCACACACACCTCAAGGATTAACTGTTGGAAAACTATCTGCTGACATTACTGGATTATACCGAATATGCTAATAATTGACTAAGACTGGACTAACAAGCATCTGACTTAATTCTCAACACTTTCTAGCATTATGGGAAACCCACCTGATAAAATCAAGCCACAAGGAAGAACTAATCCAACAAGCAAAATTCTAGTTTACTGAATTCAAAGCTAGGGCTAAAACAATCCTTACAAGAATAAGTGTAGATATGATAACTAAGTAGTAGAAATATAACAAAAATCAACATAGACAACATCCCACATGCTATAAATGAAGTCAGACATATAATTTATTCACATTCGAAAGTTTCAGGGCTAGAACTGATAGAGAAGATAGAGAAGAATTTTGGGGACACAAGGAAAGAACTATTCCCTTGTTGAATTCCCACATACCTGGTGACACAAATCCCTAAGAAAATTCCTTGAAAATCTGAGGAGAATTCGATTGCCCTACCTTCTGCTATGACTCTTTCTAAGAGAATTCTACATTATAACTTTTTAGGGGACGAGAGAAATGCAATAAATCGTCAGTTACCCCCTCTAAAACCCCTGATTAAATCCAAAAATGATGTAGTTTAGAGTCTAGGAGTTTAGAAAATTATGTAAAACTACCTAGAAAATTTGCAGGATAAAGGACCCTGCTAGTCCCACGAGACACTCCATGAATCATGAAGTTATGGGTGGCTCGTGGTGTCCAATCGTAATGTGCAGTGGAAATTTTCTACAGATTCCCCAACCTACCAAGGACTAACTTCACAAGTTGTGAGGAGACCTAACGACTCATGACGTCCTCCGTTGCCACTAAACCAAAATTCCTCTTTAGGGATCACCATGGGCTACTTGACGATTCATTATTGGTAACCACGACTCGTGGTCACCTTCCATAGTCCACACAGTCAAAAACCACTCAGTCTCACCAAGGGAGAGTCGTGTTGAGGACCCGTTAAGTGAACTACCCAAATTTTCCAAGTTTCAGTCAACCCTTGACCATGACTCACATAACGACTCGTGGTCACACCCGTGGTCATTAAATTTCTCAATTTTTCAACCAAGTCCGGGCCCTTCCCTATGATTCATTGATGAGTTGGTAATTTACCAACTCATTAGGCTCTTAAGCTTAAGTTTTTGCTTAGTTTTTTAGTTGATTAAATGGATTTTGTGCCCTTTTTACTTTTCTTTTTGTGCAGATGCCTAAATGGGTAGAAAAGAGCAAAAGTTGGCAAAAAGAAGGGAGAGAGAACAAATCGGCAGTCAATCGATGAAAATCGGTGAAACACCGGTCAAAGGATGATTATTACTTCCTCTAAGGAAAAATGGCACCGGCAAACTACGAATTGCCAACGATGACTCGCTGGTCCAGTAACCAAAAGAAAATCGATTATCTTAAATAAATAACAAAGATCCGGTGGTTCCCAAATTGAGATCTGCTAAATGCCAGTGGAACCGCCGATGCTTACTGGAGTTGAGTAATGTCTTAGATAAAACACCCGGGAGTTCATGAATTTGAACCGGCGAATTGTCGGTGTCTCTGCCGATTATAGAACGATGCTCAGGGGTAAAATTATCTAGCACGGAAAAAGAGATAGAAGATGCCCTATTTTCCTAGACATTAATACAAGATAAAGTATTGTGTACTAGAGGATATACAGAGCAGAGCATATCACATCATTGTTTCCTTTCTTAGGTTTAGAACATTCTCTTAGCAGAGAAAAGGAGATTTTGATTCGTAAGCTTTGAAAAAGTACTCTTCTCTATTTCTTCTTCTTCATGGTAAGTTATAGCCATTGTTGGAGACTTTTTATGAATTTGATTTTTCTACTCTTATTATTAAATTCAATGAAGTTATTGATGAATGTGCTTTTTGATTTCTTAATTATGAGTAGCTAAATCATTAACTAGAGGTGTGTGATGATGAATACTTAATTAGATTGGGTATTGCTAGGGGTAACTTCATATTGTTAAACAAGTGTAAATCTTCTAGATTCTCTTCAATCTATAAAGGAAGATCCATTGATTATGATATAGGTCTATTTATTATTGCTTGATTGTTTCTTGTAAAAGAATAATTAAGTATTGGAAGTGATTTTAATTGTGGGAATGGATGAGATTGTGAAATTGGGCTAGAAATAGCTAAAATTGCAGTCTCATTCCTCATTAGTAGCTAATTGCTAGAAATTAGTGTAGCTACTAATCCAAATCTGATCAGGTTGAGCTAAATCGTGGCTAGATGTTTGAAAAAACTCTAGTAAGAGGTAGTTATAATGTTGAAAAGCTGTAATTACCAACTTTCCAAGATTATTTACACTAATTAAAATTATAAGATGACCTAGCATATCCCTATCTTGTTAGTATATCATCTACACCGCACCTCTAGTCTTTCACATTCTTGTTGACAACCTTGCTGATCTTGCTATTTTGTTCCACTAAATTACCAAAAATAATTCACTACAAATTCCAATCACTCCAAATTTATTTGTTTTTATGTTAACTCTATGTGGTGCAAGCTAACTTCAATTTATCAACCGACGCTTGTAACTATCATTCACCAGTCCTTATGAAATTTGACCTCGACACCCATCGAATTACTTATTTTGATACTTCAGCCATGTATATTCTTTGCATTAAGGATATATTTTGGACGATATAAAAAATGGCGTCGTTGTCGGGGACTATCACTTGATATTCTTGTGTTGATTGTTAAGTTGAAATAGTTTTGCATCATAGTTACTTGACATGATTTTGCTGTGTTTGTTAGGATCTTACAACCACATGAGTCATCACTCCCAAGAAGGGGATGGCTTAGTGGAAGGTAACATGGAGCACAACGAGGATAATCTGGTGAAGCCGGAAATTGCAAGAGCCATTCGCCTACCACCTACGGTAGGGAAAGCTGTATTTCATGTCACAAACACCATGTTGCATTTGTTGCAAATGAAGGGACTCTTTGGTAGTGAACCAAGTGAGGACTCAAATCGGCATTTGCGAAATTTCTTGGAGATATGCCAGCCCTTCAACATTACGAATATTAGTGAAGAGTCAATCATATTGAGACTCTTTCCTTTCTCACTGATGGGGGAGGTAACAATGTGGTTAGAGGAACTCCCTTCGAGTTGTATTACATCTTGGCAAGAGTTAACCGAGGCTTTCTTGGATTATTTTTTTCCTCCATCAAAGATGATGCAGCTGAGGAACGGCATAAAAAATTTCAGGCAAGAACCGGGAGAGCCTTTTCATGAGGCATGGCTAAGGTTCAAAGAGAAGGTTGCTCTTTGTCCAAATCATGGACTACCGGATGGAGTGCTTCTGCAAAGTTTCTACAAAGCCCTTGATTCCATTAACAAGTCTATGGCCAACAATTTAGTTGGCGGTTATATCATGGATCTAACATATGGGTTGGCCAAAGACCTTCTAGATAGAATGACAAAAACCATTATGGCTTGGCACGCGCGAGAGATAAATATGTCTACACATTAGATAAGCTCAAGTGCATTGGCGGCTGAATTGCGAAAAAAGGATGAAGAACGGGATGAGAATCTTTCCTATATGATGACACAGATTGAATTAATGACAAAACACGTAATAAGGACAGGGCCCAAGGTGGTAAATGTTATGGGTATGCAAGGTCCCTTGCAATATGATGGAGAATCGTCACCGCCAAGATATGAAGAAGAATTTCAATATATGGGAAACCAAATGGGAGGTCCTCAACCTGGATTCCAGGGAATAAATCATGGCCCTTGGTACCCAAGGGATGAAAATCAAGGCTGGAGAAATTGTGATCCACAGGGGTGGCCCAAAAAAAATGAAAGATGGGGAAATAGGGAGAAGAATAAAGAAGGTGATTGATACCACCAGAGTTTAAACCCGTATGTTCCCCGTCAAAAAGTTGGAAACTCCCACAGTTAGCCAGGTGCGAGTGACGCGGGTAGTTCAAAAATTGAAGAAATGCTATCAAGAGTCCTAAAGAAAGTGGAGTCAACCGAAGGCAGGGTCAAAGAGTTAAGTGGGGAGGTGTCTAACCTTGCCCAAATAGTGAGCTCACACTTAACCTCCATCAAGAATTTTGAGGCCCAAATGGATCATTTGTCAGCTCAAATGAACCCCCGAAGGAAAGGAACGCTTCCTCGTGACACAATGCTGAATCCAAAGAAAGATAGTCAATGCATGGCTATTGTCACTAGGAGTGGCAAGGTGATTGGAGATGCATCAGTGAAGCCCAAAGAGGTTAATGACCCGAAATTTTATTAGGAAAATGAATTCAACGAGATGTCAAAGACTCCAAGGAGTGAGGAAAAGATTGAAGAGGAAGGAGTGGGGATGGATGATGAAATCCTCTCACATGATGATGATGATGAGGCGGGCATGATCTTCCCAATTGATGAAAAGGTTGAAGCAAGAGTCTCATCTCCTTATCCACAACTGTTGGCCAAGAAAAAGAAGGATAACTAGTTTAGCAAATTCGTTGACATGTTTAAAAAGTTGTCCGTCAATATATCGTTAGTGGATGCTCTTCTCCAAATGCCAAGATATGCGAAGTTCATGAAAGAATTATTTAAGAAGAAGAAGGTGGTTGATGTAGGTAGTGGGGAGAAAACCCATCATTATCGGGCAATGGTGATGAGTAACCTTGCCCCCAAGCGGGAAGACCCGGGAGCTATCATAATCCCCTGTACAATTAGGATATGTGTGTTTAATGCCCCTGCTCATTTTTAAGAAGTTAGGACTCGGAAGCACAAATCCTACATCAATGAGGTTGCTCATAGCCGAAAGGTCCATAAAAAACCGGTGGGGGTGTTAGAAGATGTGTTGGTATGGGTGGATAAGTTCATCCTACCTGCTGATTTTGTTATTCTTGATTGCGAAATGGATGTGGAGGTACCCATTATTTTGGGAAGAACGTTGATAGCTACAGAATAGATGTGGTTGACGTGGAGCTTGGGGAGCTAAAGTTCAGAGTTGAAAGTGAGGAAGTCATCTTCAAGGTGTGTCCATCAGCTTAAATGCCCCTCGAATGCAAGGTAATAGGGGTGTTGCAAAATGAGGAGGACAAAGGACTAGAGATGAAGTAGACTGAGTCGGAGGATGCTCCATCAAAAAATAGGTGTTGAATGTCTTCTACGTCATGCCACAACATTAACTAAGGCACTTCTTGGGAGGCAACCCCAAGCATTTCATGGATTGCTTTTATGTCTTTGTTGTTTTTGTTTTTGTAGGAGCTATGATGTGAGGAACAAAGGAAGAAGAGAACCACATAAAAAAGGGACGACGCTGAACCAATGAGTTGCCGATCCAGAAGCACCAACCGCAATTTCAAAATGAGTGTAAACAGAAGGCTGGGACTTGAATTAATAGATCGGTGGACCCATCAGCCAATGCAAAATCGTGGAATGCCAGTGGGTCGCCGATGCAACACAGAGTACCCAATATTTTGGTGCCTAAGCGGCGGGTCATCAGAAGATCACCAATCCACTTCGTGAACCACCGATGGGTTGCCGACTAAGAAATAGAGAACTGTGCACAAATAACCGGCGAACCACTGATGTAGCACTGGTCGGGGTACCAATTTGTCTCAAAATGAAAATGAAGAGTGGAACCACCGAATCTCAAATACAAGCTGAGCCACCCTATTCTTCAAAATATTCCCTTAGTTCCCTCTTTTCACCTTTTTTTTATTCCTTCTTTGTCTCTCCACTACCTAAAATACCCACTTCCCCATATTTCCCTCTTTTCTACCTTTCCACTTTCCACCTTTACACCTTCCTACTCCCACAAACACACCAAACACATTCACTCTCCACCTTCCCCTCAACCTATCAATCTTCTTCCTCTCACCTATAAAACCCTCTCCCTCCTTTCACTAACAAACTCACTAAACTAACATTTCCTTTCTGTACTACACATCCCCTGAAGTGCCATTGTCGAGAGTTATCTAGCTTTTCAAGCTCAAGTGTGCAAGCATTCCGATATTCTGGTAAAAGCTTTCTTTCCCTTGTCATGATTTTCTCAATGATTCTTAATTCTTTTTTTCTTAATACTTTGCTTCCCTTTCCTATTGAAATCATGAATATGCTCTGTTTGTTTAAAGGAATGAGGAATATATGTTCTATTTGTGTGAATTTTAAATTTGGTGAAGTCTGAGTAACCCAATCGGAATGAAATGCAACATTTTTCCCAATGATAGACTGGGTGACGCAATTCTTAAGGGAAAACCATCATGGGATTTTGTTTAAATGTAGTAGAGTTAATTCTATCATTTTGTGTGTGGCTGTATGTTAATAGGCACCTTTGATTTTTTTTAATTCGATTTGGGGATGATGGGTCCGGGATTACGCTGGTTCGTTTCGGCGAATTGCCGATGGAACACCAATCAACTGTAAAATTGTCTTCAAGAAACTGAGTGGATCTTATGTTACATCGGCAGTTCATGAATCAATACGAGCGACTTTCCGCTCAATCGTTGGTACACTCTTAAGTTGCCCAGTTTTCTGTCCCGCATCGGGGGGAAAGCGGTGGTCCGAGGATTGCTCCTGCAACTCGTCGATGCTTCATCAATGCTAGTGAATTCTTTATATGATGTTTTCTTATCTTTGTTTCTCAGTTCACCCTATGAATAGTTTTTTTTATTTCAGATTACTTCTCGAATAGCTATCACTAACATCATCCTTGCAGCAAAACGATGTCTTCATCCAAGAATACGGGAAAGGGAAAGGCTCCCACCTCATCTTTTAGAAAGAACTAGGGCGAAGTAAAGGCTTCTCCACCATGCGCCAACACTAACGATGTAATCATCTTTTTCTTCCTAAACATGTAAGAGCATTATGTCATATGTCAAGTCCGATCCATTACAGTGCAGAAGCAGTTTGATTTGGAGAGATTGAGGGGTGATCATCCCAACATCACCGCCTAATTTACAGAATGACAATGTCATGCATTTTCCAATCCTCTCCAGCCTTAGTACCCTAGTTTAGTGACCGAATTCTATGCCTTGTATCAGGCCCAACAAGATAGCATACATCACAAGGGCAAAGTCAATGACTTTCCATGCGTACCATCAGTTATGCTAAAGGGGATGGATGTCGACATTACCCTAGTGGCCATTAACTCCTTATTTTGGAAAGATGAAATTGAATCCAGTACAGAGTACATGGCCCGGGTAGCTGATATGAAGGATCAATTTTCTAAGTTACCCCGAATCATTGTTGTTGACACCCCTCTTTGGGACTCCATGGGTGGCGAATTATCTTGCCACGATTTGAAGTTCGAGGCGAGCCTGTACTGGATTTTATTTGTGGTGGTACCATCCCCTCCAAAAATGAGCAAAGGGTCAGCTTAGAAACTGCTATTCTCATTGCCTACATAATGGCAGGAGTCCCCTTAACTTTGGGGAAATTATTGCCTAACAAATGAAAAGAAAGGATCGAAAGTCTAGCACTTCAATGACCTACGCCATCCTTATTTCCCAGCTTTGCTCACAAGATGGAGTGCCTCTGTTCCCTGATGAAACCCCTTCCACTGCTCTAGGAGTGATAGCCATCGACCGGAAGAGAGATGTCGAGGAACTGGCAATGAAAAGAAAAAGACTGCAAGACTTTGGAGTCAATGAAGGATACCCTTCCCAAGGATTAGACCAATCACCACAGACCCCAGAGTTGAACGTACCCCAGCCAGAAATGTCAAGACAAGCTTAAGGCGACATTCCTCAATGTGGAGCAAATCCCCCTCCATAATCCTCTTAACCAAGTAGTCTCGACAAACTTGTGGAGATGACCAACTTTAACGAGAGCCAACTCCAGCAATTGGCTAAGAGCCTCCCCACACTCATTGCCCAAACAAAAAAAAAAGGAGCTCAAGTGTTTATACGAGAGTGTCACCACTCTATGCAAGAGGGTAGATGCAGTTGAAGGGGCTATCACCTCCCTCCGGACTGAGGTGCAAGAGTGGAAGAATCATACTTCAACAGAAGTGCTAGATAAGAGCATCCTGGATGTTGGAATGGCTGCTCCTTCCTTAGTTTGGGGTCCTATTGATGACCTCTTCGAGGGTCTGGGAGATAATTTTGCGGGGCTAGGTGAGACTAGTGGCGGTGGTGCAGGTGTTGCAGAGGCTGACAATGAGAAAAATTGACCCACTCAGGGAGTTTCTTTTCCCATTCCATTTTTCATATATACATTGGGGACAATGTACTCTTTTAAGTAGGGGAAGGATGAGCATAGTTTATGATGGGGTCATTGATAGATGTTTTCTTTAGATATTTTCTATTTTTGTTAAAACGGATTGAGTAGAGCCCTTGTCGGGCTATTATTTTTATTGTTTGATGGTTTCCCTTGCTGGGCTTATTTTTTTTGAAAAAAACATAAATGAATGATATGGATTTCGTAGTAGGGTTGANATGGTTTCCCTTGCTGGGCTTATTTTTTTTGAAAAAAACATAAATGAATGACTTGGATTATTTCTTGATGGTTGATGGTCAGTGATTAACTGGGGTCTTTTCTTTGAATTGCGAAATTTTTCATGAAATGACCCAAAGTCTTGTTTCTTTTTTGCCTTTGTAAATAGTAGTGTAGTAATCAAAACTTTGAGGTTTTCTTTAGACCACGGTTTTTTCCGGAAGAGAATTCTTTTGTTTCTTGTTATTTTCTTTGTTGAACCGGGTTGGCATTTCCCGATGATAGATTTTGTGGCGACATTCTTAAGGGAAACTGTCATGTTGTTTTGAGTCTCTTGTGAAGTTGTTTTGAGAGGCACCATCGGAATTTTTTTTTGTTGAAATGGAATTTTCAAATGAGGGAATGAAAATGAAGATCATAAGCAAATGTTGAAACAATAGCATAGCATTCTTTTTCATATGTTGTAAATTCTTTGCTTGAATTATGATGTTTGTCTTCTTTGATGTCCTAACCTAAAATCTGGTGATGATTTTTGGAAAAATTTGAGTCGACGTTCCAAGGTATGTAAAAGGAATCCCTATTCTTATTTTCCAAGCACGAAATCTTGTTGTTGATTGGGCCAATGTTCGTATGTTTTGTGTTCCAATTGAGGCATACATGATTCTGCCCAAAGTATTAGAAATACTTCATAGAAGGCTTGAAGAGTTAAATATGCTTGCAGTGAGCGAATGTAAAGTGGAAGGCGTATTGTTTACGATTATGGTTGTAGTTGTAAATCGAGTCTGAAG
>JACEIK010001327.1:125959-137538 GCA_018107945.1 Datura stramonium
TAAGTTAGTTATTATAGGATTTTTATCTCATGGTTACAATTTCAGCCTTACATACCAGTACATTTCATTCGTACTGACGTCCCCTTACTTGGGGACCTGCGTTCGTGCCGCAGGTGCAGGTAGAGGTTAGGATGGCCATATGAGTAGAAGTTCGTGAGATCAATAGATGGTTGGTATGCTCCTTTCTTCTTAGAGCTAGGGGTTAGTTATTTATGCTTGAGTTTTTAGATGCGGTTATGGGTAGGTCCGAGCCCTGTTTCGACCATCAGTCAGTTTACTCTTTAGAGGCTTTGTGGACTTAGTGTGTACAACAGTATTCAATTTGTGGCCTTGTTGGCTTTTTGTCTTTTAGTTTAGCATACTCATAGCCTTGTTTACATTTCAGTTGTTTACCCTGTATTTTTGAGACATTATTGGTCCAGTTTGTGCTCCAGTTGATTGTGACAGGTGTCCTGGATGGCCTAAGTGTTAGAGTTACAGATGTCATATAGCCGTCTTTCCAGTCAGTCAGGTATGGGGAGCCAGTCACGCCCTCCCCCCAGTTATGGGGCGTGACAATAAAGAACAAAGATCCAGCGGTTCACAGATTGAGATTGGCTAAATGCCGTAGGAACCTCCTATGCTCACTGGAGTTGAGTGATGGCTTAGATAAGACACCCGGCAGTTCACGAATTTGAACCGGCGAATTGCCAGTGTCTTTGCTGATTCCAAAATGATGCTCAGGGGTAAAATTATCCAGTACGAACAAAGAGATAGAAGATGCCCTATTTTCCTTGATATAAATACAAGATAAAGTACTGTGTACTAGAGGATATAGAGAGCAGAGCATATCACATCATTGTTTCCTTTTTTCTTAGCTTTAGAACATTTTCTTAGAAGAGAAAAGGAGATTTTGATTGGTAAACTTTGAAAAAGTACTCTTGTCTACTTCTTCTTCTTAATAGTAAGTTACTACCATTGTTGGAGACTTTTTGTGTATTTTATTTTTGTAGTCTTGTTATTAAATTCAATGAAGTTATTGATCAATGTGCTTTTGAATTTCTTAATTATGAGTAGCTAAATCATTATCTAGAGGTGTGTGATAATGAATACTTAATTAGAGTGGGTATTGCTAGAGTCATCGTCACAATATTTAAATAAGTGTAAATCTACTAGATTCTCTTTAATTTATAAAAGAAGATCTTTTGATTATGATATGAGTCTATTTATTCTTGCTTGATTGTTTCTTGTAAAATAATAATTAAGTATTGGAATAGAGTTTAATAGTGGGTATGGATGAGAGATTGTGAAATTAGGCTAGAAATAGCTAAAATTGCAGTCTCATTCCTCATTAGTAGCTAATAACTAGAAATTAGTGTAGCTGCTAATCCAAATCTAATCAGGTTGAGCTAAATCGTGGCTATAGGTTTGACAAAACTCTAGTAAGAGGTAGTTATAATGCTAAAAAGATGTAATTACCCTCTTCCCAAGATTATTTACACTAATTAAACTTATAAAATGACCTAACATATCCCTATCTAGTTAGTATATCATCTACACCTCACCTCTAACCTTTCACATTTTTGTTGACAACCATGTTGATGTTGCTATTTTATTCCACTAAATTACAAAACATAATTCACTACAAATTCCAATCCCCCAAAATTTATTTGTTTTTATGTTAACTCTACATTGTGCAGGCTAACTTCAATTTCTCAATCGACGCTTGTAACTATCATTCACTAGTCCTTGTGGGATTCCTTCCCGACACACATTGGGTTACTTGTAATGATACTTCGGACGTGTATATTCTTTGCATGAAGGATATATTTTTGACGTTATTAGTTAATCCACGACTCATGGCCTACCCCACGGGTCACAAGACGACTCATTCTGTGACCTGGTGCAGAAAATCCTATTTTCTCCATTTCAACTCCCGAGTCTGATCTTAGGGTTTCTGGGGCATTAAAATATCTCCCCCTTGGGAACATCCATCCTCAAAAGTTGGAGAACACACAAAAAAGTAGAGAATTGCAATCATTATACTCAAATACAGATCTAATGGAATGACTACCTCCAAACTGAACTACATGACTGAACTAAATTAATGAATCATACACACATTCATTAACATGAAAGAAACTGGGACACATGGATTGTACATGTAACTAAATAGAGTTTTTAGGGTGAAAATTGATACCTTAAACTGAAACTGAGATGCAAGGAAATAAGTGCGGGTATCTAGCCATCATATTTGCTTTAGCTTCCCATGTAGCTCCTTCTATATGCTAATTTCTCCACAAGACTTTGGCTAAAGTTACTTCCTTGTTCCTCAGCTTACGAACTTATCGGTCAAGGATCTGAACTGGGACCTCTTCGTAAGAGAGACTATCTTTAACTCCCACGCTGTCTAGTGGCACCACATGTAATACCCCAAAAGTTCCTAAGACTAGACTTGAGATTTGAAGTGTAATCAGCAGGAAAAGTTGGAAAATTTTACTTCAGTACGACTCAAACTACGAGTCGTAGGTTGGTAGTACGGGTCGTAGGAAGACCGATGGTCCAGATCAGATAAGTTGTTTCCCAACTACGAGTCCCCACTATGAGTCGTAATATGTGGGTACGACTTTTGGCCAAAAGTCGTTGCAAATCTTTAGAGTTATAAAGTGAATGATTGTACGAGTAATAATATGAATCGTAGGAGGAGTTATGGGTCATGGTACTAGTCATGGAAATATTCAGAGAGTTAGGAAAAAATTAGACTCATTAGTCACTGGAAGAGATAATAGATTGGTGGTACGACTCATGGTACGAGTCTTAATATGATGGTGTGAATTGTTGGTTGAGTCGTGAGTTGATATATTATAATGCCTAGGAATTTCGGGTTAAGTTAGGAACCCTTCTAGGTATGTGGACCGTCCCATACCTGATGAATTTGTGAAAACAAGCTGTTAAGATTAATTCCAAAGTGCAAGAAGTGCATTGGATGCAAATTAAGGTCATAAGCAACCTTTGGCATGAAGTTGAGTTGAGAGCCTTCTTATTGATTGGGTTTTTCGTATTGGTTTATATAAGGGTCAACTTAAATCGATCATAACTCTCATGTTACAAAATGTTTTTGGGTGATTCAGCATATCAAATTGAATCCCTTTGTGTCTTCTTTCCAATGCATTTGACCTTCTGCCAATCAGAGTTCGGAGTAAAAAGTCATGAGTGATTTAGTTAAGCTGCAACAAGCATCGTACGACTCTCAGTACAAGTCGTACAATCAACTTACGACTTGTACTGTTGGTCGTAGTAACTGCCAGTTACAATTTTTTTTCGATAGTGTTGGGGAAGTTTGGTAAACTCTTATGCTTCTAACTCCTAAATGACGTCATTTTGGTCATTCTTTAGGTCAGATTAAATGGTTTAACATAGCCTAAATCCTTACTCTCTTCAAGCATGCTTAGATTAGATTTTCTGTCAAGAGGGATCTAGGGTTCATCACTTCCAACTTCTCAATTTCTCTTGGATCTACAAGACAAGTATAGAGATCATCAAACCAGGTATGTAAGGCTATGAGTGAGAGTACCTTTCACTCTCATATTCAAAATTCCTCTCAATTTCATGAATTCCAATATTAGATTCAAGTTTCATAATCCTATGGGATTTATTCCAATTCTTGTGAAATTCTCTATAATCTATCTAGGGGTCAATTCCCTTTATGTATCAAATCATGTTTTCTGATCTATGGGCATATTTTATAAATTCTTTTTACTATTAATTTATTGTTTCAACTTTTAATTTAATTATGCCAAATTATGTGAGCTTCATGAAAAGTCAATTTATGGTTCTATTTTTATCTTGATCTTTTTAAGCCCTAAATTATGATTTTTGATTTATGATATAATTTCTTTCAAGTACTCATCATGGATTTATGAATTTTCATGTATGATAAGGTATTAATGATGAAAAGCATGTTTTCAAGTTAACTATGTTTATAATCATGTTTTCAAGTGAATTGAGTATTTTCAAGCATGCTAAAGTATTGGGCAATGCCCACATGTTCAAATATGATTTATGATTTATGATATGGATTTCATGATTGATTGATTTATGACATTGGCCGATTTATGGGAGATTGATTCATGGCTAAACATGTATGAAAAAGGGGATCATTGATATTAATGTTTATTTGGCCATGAATCTCATTAATGATGTTTATGATTTACATACGAGCCTAATGGGCATATTATTTGGGAGCAGTGTCTAGCACCGAGTAGCCCAGCATTCAAAGGACTACGCCAATATCTCATAACTACATGCCGCAATTGGTTCATCTTGATACATTACAATGTTAATGAATTCCTTCTTTCATGATATCATGTAATGCATGTCCCTTGCCTGGCAAGCGTGGGATGACTCTGCCCACTTGAGTGAGTTAGCTGGGGCATCATGCAAGACTCTACCATGATGGTGTCGGTTATGACGAGTCCTCCCATTGTTCCTCATGATTTATGCATCGTTATGTTCATATTGTTTTGTCTCAAGTTACGTTTAATGAAACTTTTCTCCTATTATTATGATTATGACTGATTTATGAATATTTTGAAAACCTTGAGCCTTATGTTACATTATGATAATTATTATATCAACATGTTGTCCTACTCTTATGAACTTTTATATATTTTAAATGTCCGTTTTACTTACCTTGCATACTCGGTATATTCCAAGTACTGACCGCATACTTTATGTTATATCGTTTCATGATACAGGCTCCGATCTTCAGTCCCAGCACCTAGCTTGCTCCCGGAGTTAGCATCCAGTTCATTGGTGAGCCCTCATCCCCTAAGGACCAATTGATATTAGTTATCCCTTCATGTTTAGTTTTCTATACTTGTCGGGTTAGTTAGGAATTTTGTCCCATCAATCTATCAAATATGTTAGCGGCTTTCAGACTATGTGTAGTATTCAAATGTCATGTATAAAGTGCGTTTTGTTTTCTATGTATGTCATGATTATGCTTCCTCTATGGTAATTATGCTGAGTATTCCACTTTATTTGATTGAGTTAGATGTATATTCATGCAATGGGTCGACTTTAAGTCTTTCGGGGCTCCTTGTCCCGTGTTGCGATCTGGGTCTACGTTCGGGTCGTGGAAAACATGGTATCAGAGCAATAGGTTCGAGGTGTCCTAGGGTATATGAAGGCTGCGTTAAGTAGAGTCTTTTTCTTGGGTGTGAAGTACGCTACACTTATGACGAAGAGGCTACAATAAGTTTAGGAAATGTTCCCTTTTTTCATGATCTATATCGTGCGGTGAAATATCTTTCTATCCTTCTAAATCATATATTAACACTCCAAAGAATAATGCCAGTCAGTGGAATAAGAGGCGCTCTCAAGTCATTTCTCCTTGCAAGAGTTAAGAAAAGCTAAGGTTGAAGAATTCATGAACTTGAAGTAAGGAACCAAATGATTGGGGGGGTATGGTTGGAGAAGTATGAAGCCTTCCGTGATAGCCTTAGAGGCAAACAGGAAATCAAGAGATAGTGATTTCTGCCTAGCCTTAAGAAGGGGACAAATCCTCAAAATGATGACCTTTAAGATAAGGCGGAGATTATAAGGTGAAGGACCAGGTCATGTCTTGAGTTTCAAGTGCGAAGGTCCAGGATCAGTAACTATCGGAGATCGATCCATGCTTATTCAGGTGTCCTTCTGTACTTCAGTCTATGCGATACTCTACTCATGGCGTATGTGAAAATGTTATGCCTGTGACTAAGTTCCAAGTACTCCTTACGTGTATTCGCACTCAGACTCATAGAATGAGAAGTAACAACTTTAGATGGTGATTCTAGTCTTCTTCCATGATTCCATAAATCTCAGCTTCATGTCACGTACCTTGTTATGTATGTAAACTCATGTCTCTTATCATGCTCAGCTCTATTGACTCAATCCTTAAGATTTGCCTAATCGGCTCATAAGGTCATTTTATATCAAGTATATTTCCAGCTTAGATTTGTTAAATCATTCGTGCTCATAATTTCCATACTCTAAGTCCTATGAGTGTTCCCCCATGATGGAAATGATGGTTAAAATTTGTACGTTCAAGATAACTCCTTGTCCCTGCATAGATGTCGGGTATGTAAAAGTTCAGAAAGTGCAGTTATTAGCCAAGCCTGGAAGTGTAACAACCCACATGGTCATTTGGTGATTGTTGATCCATTTCCTTGGGTTGAACCTTTTCGTATCCTTATTTTTTTACTTATGACTTGTGGAGATGGATGACACAATTTTCAAGAAGATCCTATAAAGATTGGATAAGATTTTCAATTTTGAAAGGTTTGAAGTTTGAGAGGTTTCACCAAAGTCAACATTTCAGGTTAATGAGCTCTAATTTGGGTTCTGAAAGTTCTGTTAGTTCCTTATGGTTATTTATGAATTAGTTGGGTAGTTTGCATGGATCGCAAGGTGTTTGGGAGTGATTTGAACCTTTGTTGGATTTATGAGTTTTAAGGAAGCTAAGTTTGACCACGATCAACTTTCGAACAAAACGACCTCATATCGGTGAGTTGATGATTCCAACAGGTCTGAAATGTGTTTTATGATTGAATTGCATATTTGGTTTATGATTGGAGAATTCCGGATGAGTTTCGGGTGGATTTGAACATTTTGTGAGTTTAGCATGATTTTAAGAATAAAATATGACAACTTAGAAGTTTGTTTTTAGTTTTTGAGAGCGAAAAATTATTTCAAACTTTCAAAATTCTTAGCATGAATTATAGTAGTTATCCAAAAAGTTTGGTGCAATTTCGATAACTCAAGATCGAACTTTATTATAAAAGATGAAATAATTCTTGAACAAGAAAAAATGATGTCTAACTGGGCAAACGAGCACCAAATGGAGTTTTTATTGAACGAGTAGGTCATTATCATTATTTGGGAACTATAGGAAAAAGAATCATTGCATTTCGAGTGCGTATGATGAAGTTATTGTCATTTTAGTAAAAATTAAAGTTGCTGGTGCGGTGCTTGTGCAACTCTATATAAATACCTGAGCAGTGTATTTTTGCACGGATTGTGTTTATTTGGTATTTTGAGTATATTTGGTGTTCTGGAGTTCGGAATTGAGTGATTTTTGCGGCATTCTTCGCTATTTAACAAGAGTGTTAGTATCTAATCCTTAATTTGGTATTTCTCCATGATTTTGTCAATTGGTTTTCATTTGTATCCGTGAATTTATTGAAGGAAAATTGAGGATTTTGGATCTAGATTTTAGGGACCATATTTTGATGAATTCGAAGTTGATTTGAGCTCTATTTTGGATAAAACATCATATTTGAGTTCTTTACATTATGGGTAACATTATTTTCAAATAAAATTTTAGTTTTGCCCTTGCGGGCTCTGGGTGGACTTTTCGAGTCAGGGATTGAAGTATAATAATATGGGTGTCCATGATTTTATTTACTTACCAGATTTTGATCATTCGAAATAGTTACGAAAGGGAAAATTCATAATTTAATGCTTGAGCTTCATTTTGAGGCAAGTAGAGATTTCCTGATTCTTTGAGGGTTCGGAAAGAAGGGGAAGCTTAGTCCTCAGTTTGTTGGGCCATATAGGGTTGTGAGATGTGTTGGCAAGGTTACAAATGAGTTTGAGCTACTTGCGGAGTTAGCTTCGGTGCATCTGGTGTTTCATGTGTCCTTGTTGAAAAAATGCATTGAAGATCCATCTTTAGTGGTTCTGGTAGAGGAAATTAGGGTTAAGGACAACCTTACCTATGAGGAGGTACCATTTTAGAACCTTGATCATCAGGTTCGTAAGTTGAGGAAAAAGGAAGTAGCCTCAGTGAATTTTTTGTGGATGAATCAACTTGTTGAGAGAGCTATGTGGGAAGCCGAAGCAGAGATGATGGCTAAATACTAGTATCTTTTTCTACCAGCTTAGTTCTAGCTGGAGGTATAAATTTCATCCTTAGAACTCTATTCAGTTTTATGTCAAGTCGTGCATAACAGTTCCATCCATGTCTTAGCATGTATGTATTTTTCATGAATTCAGTTCAATCATGTGTATCAGCCTGAAGTCAATCACTCTTCTATTTTTAAGCTTCAGATGTTCAGTATTTGGGATGGAAGTTCTTTTCCCAGTTCTTCAGTATGCCTAACCCACATTTGATGACGAATGTTCCCAAGGGGGAGATACTGTAATACTCCAAAAGTTCCTAAGACTAGACTTGAGATTTGAAGTCTGATCAGCAGGAAAAGTTGGAAAAATTTACTTCAGTACGACTCAACCTACGAGTCGTAGGTTGGTAGTATGGGTCGTATAAGACCCATGGTCCAGATCAGATAAGTTGTTTCCCAAACACGAGTCCCCACTACGAGCCATAGTATATGGGTATGACCCGTGGCTAGAAGTTGTAGTAAGTATTTGGAGTTATAATGAGAATGATTGTACGAGTAATAATATGACTCCTAGTATCGAGTTACAGGTCATGGTACGAGTCGTGGAAATATTCAGAGTGTTGGGGAAAAATGGACTCATTAGTCATTGGAGGAAACCATAGGTTGGTGGTATGACTCATGGTACAAGTCATAATATCATGGTGTGAATCGTTGGTTTAGTCGTGAGTTGATATATTATTATGCCTCGGACTTTCGGGCTAAGTTAGGAACCCTTCTAGGTATGTGGATAGACTCACACCTGATTAATTTATGGAAAGAAGGTCTTAAGATTAATTCCAAAGTGTATGAAGTGCATTGGATGCAAATTAAGGTCATAAGCGACCTCAGCATGAAATTGAGTTGAGAGCCTTCTTACCGATTGGATATTTCGAATTGGCTTGTATAAGGATCAACTTCAACCGATCATATCTCCTAAGTTACAAAATGTTTTTGGGTGATTCAGAATATAAAATTGAATGCCTTTGAATCTTCTTTCCAAATGCATCTGACCTTGCGTCAATCGGAGTTTGGAGTAAAATGTTATGAGCGATTTAGTGAAGCTGCAACAAGCATTGTACGACTCTCAGTACGAGTCGTACAATCAACCTACGACTCGTACTGTTTGTCGTAGTAACTGCAAGTTACAGGTTTTATTTCAATAGTTTTGGGGCATTTTGGTAAACTCTTATGCTTCTAACTCCTAAATGACATCGTTGTGGTCATTCTTTACCTCAGATTAAATGGTTTAACATAGCCTAAATACTTACTCTCTTCAAACATTCTTAGATTAGATTTTCTCTCAAGAAGGAGCTAGGGTTCATCACTTCCAACTTCTCAATTCCTCTAGGCTCTTCAAGACATGTCAAGAGATCATTAAACTATGTGTGTAAGGCTATGAGTGAGAGTTCCTTTCACTCTCATGCTCAAAATTCCTCTCCATTCCATGAATTCCAATCCTAGATTCAAGTTTCATAATCCTATGGGATTTATTCCAATTCTTGTGAAATTCTCTATGATGTATCTAGGGGCCAATTCACTTTATGTATCAAATCATGTATTATGATCTATGGGCATATTTTATAAATTTTTTTACTATTAATTTATAGTTTCAACTTCTAATTAAATTATGCCCAATTATGTAAGACTCGTGAAAAGTTAATTTATGGTTCCATTATGATCTTGATCTTCTTATGCCCTAAATTTTTATTTATGATTTATGATATGATTTCTCTCAAGTACTGCTAATGGATTTATGAATGTTCATGTATTATAAGGTATTAATGATGAAAAGCATGTTTTCAAGTTACCTATGTTTATAATCATGTTTTCAAGTGAATTGAGTATTTTCAAGCATGCTAAAGTATTGGGCAATGCCCACATGTTCAAGTATTATTTATGATTTATGATGTTGGTAGATTTATGGGCGCTTGATTCATGGCTAAACATGTTTTAAAAAGAGGATCAATGATATTAATGTTTATTTGGCCATTAATCTAATGAATGATGTTTATGATTTACATACGAACCTAATGTGCATGTTTTTGGGAGCAGTGTCTAGCATCGAGTAACCCCGCATTCAAAGGACTACGCCGGTGTCTCGTAACTACGTGCCACTGTAGGTTCGTGTTAATACCTTACAATGTTAATGGAACCTTTTTTTCGTGATATCACATAATGCACATCCCTTGCCTGGTAAGCTTGGGACGACTCTGCCCACTTGAATGAGATAGTTGGGGAATCATGTAAGGCACTACCATGACGGTGTCAGTCATGACGAGTCCTCCCATTGTTCCTCATGATTTATGCATGGTTATGTCCATATTGTTTTGTATCAAGTTATGTTTAATGAATCTTTTCTCCTATTATTATGATTATGATTGAATTACAAATGTCTTGAAAACCTTGAGTCTTATGTTACATTATGATAATTATAATATGATCATGTTGTCCTACTCTTATGAACTTTTATGTATTTTAAATGTCCGTTATACTTACCTTGCATACTCGGTACGTTCCACGTACTGACCGCATACTCTATGTTGTATTGTTTCATGATACATGCTCCAATCTTTAGAAACAACATCGTCATTAGATAATTCTTGGAGTTATCATCCAGTTCATTGGTGAGTCATCATCCCCGAGGACCAATTGATATCAGTTATCCCTTTATGTTTAGTTTTCTAGACTTGTCGGGTTAGTTGGGGGTGTTGTCCCATCAACCTCTCACATATGTTAGAGGCTTTCAGACTATGTGTGGTATTCAACTTTCATGTATGAAGTGCATTTCATTTTCTATGTATGTCATGATTATGCTTTCGCTATGATATTATGCTGAATATTACGTTTTATTTGATAGAGTTAGATGTATGTTCATGCCATGGGTCGACTTGGAGTCTCTAAGGGCTCTTTGTCCCTTGTTGCGATCTGGGTCTATTAATAACGATCAAACCATACTTCTAACTAAAGTATGAAGCGGACTTTGTCAATAAAGAACCCAACTTAGAGGTTGGGGACGATTCCACAAGGAATATGGAAGATCTAGATTATCGCCGGTAAGTGAACTTGTATGATAGTTACTTCACAATTGGGGGTATTCTAATAATAATCAATAGTAAAAACACAACATCTGTCAAGATTATTCGTTGTGAATCAATAATTAAAGGATATCTAGGGTTTGTGTTCCCCATGGATTCATAACAGCTTTAGGTATACACTCGTGATCTTCACCAATACTTACTTATAGAATTGCTAACTTAGGTTCATTCAAACGATCGACCAATCCCTATTGAATGACTATACTAAATTACTCTACCAAGTCCATGAGAGTTTCCAAACTAACTATTATCACTAAGTTCTAGATATAACTATCTTGTGACCACAGCTCAAGTTAATACAATAATCATCAAGATGAAGGCTCCGTTGTAATTCTCTTTTCCTAATCTCTACCACTTCTACCATAGAAAGTAAAGAATTTGGGCACTTCCTAACATTGTACACCACTAAGAATCATTAAAGAATGAAGAGAATACAATATAAGTAATTAGTATTGGTTTTAAACTCACTTTGTGCAACCCTAGCTTGTTAATCCATCATGGTTCCCACAACCCTAACTATGGAGGTTTTAGCCTCTCATAGTTGCAAGGTTGTGAAGTGTGTTCATGATTAAAGACATAAAAA
>JACEIK010001327.1:154994-173659 GCA_018107945.1 Datura stramonium
CTACTATGATTACTCATATTACCGGTGTTGGGATAGACCATGGGTTGGCTTGGGGTTACTTTTGACTCCAAGTATCGTGTCTCATCCAGGGTATAGGCTCGGGTCATGAAAAACTTGATATCAGAGCCCTAGGTTTAGATTGTCCTAGGATGTCTGAATGTCGCATTAAGTAGAATCCTTTTCATGGGTGTGAATCGTGCCACACTTATGACGGGGAGGCTATGAGACGTTATTAGGAGAGCACCCTTTTGTTCATACTCTTTATCGTGCATTGAAGTTCAATTTCAGAAACATTCTCCCAACTTGTGCTCTATTTTATTTCAGTGAAATCATTCCTCCAAGACGCGAAAATGGAAAAAGGGCCGACAACGCTAACCGACCTACCCTACCAGCCCAGCAGCCCCTTAGGATGAACAAGTGTCCTCAGCGGAGTTCAGAGAGGCAATCCAGTTGTTGGCACAAACAGTCATGAACAGGTGAACTAGCAGATGGTTCCAGTTAACACAAATGGGTCCGCAGCAGCTGCCTGAGTTCAGGACTTCACCCGGATGAACCCTCCAACCTTTCATGGATCTAAGGCGGGAGAGGACCCAGAGGAGTTAGTAGAAAGAAGGGAGACTAGTGGGAGAAGAATTGGTGGAGTGGGAGGACTTCACAACAGCCTTCCTAGACAGATTCTTCCCTCAGGAGTTAAGGGAGGCTAAGGTGGCTGAATTCGTGAATTTGAAATAGGGAACAGGACGTTGGAAGAGTATGCACTAGAGTTCACACGGTTGTCAAAGTATTCTCCGAAGATGGTAACCAAGCCAAGGGCTCGCATGCTTAAGTTTTTCAATAGAGTATCGAACTTGGTCCTTAAGGAGTGCAGGATTGCAATGCTCATCAAGGATATTGATCTCTCCAGCTTCATCGTACATGCCCAGCTAATTGAGGCAGAAAAGTTGAAATACTTGGAGCGGGAGAATAAACGGGCTAGGACTGGCCAATCAGATTATGGACACCAGAGCTTTGGTAGTAGTAGCCGCCCACAACAGTAGCAGCAGTAGCAGAGGGATCCAACACTCACTTTAGCCAGCGCCCATACTTTTCGGTCTCACAAGGATCGAACGGGTGGAGCATCTGGCTCACAGTCCCAGAGTCATAGCACTAGCAACCCCTACCCAGCTTGCCCTAAATGTTGCAAGAACCATTTAGGGGAATGCCTTCGGGTCCAAGAGGGTTGCTTTGGGTGTGGACAGCTAGGTCACCAGCTTAGAGAATGCCCATCAACAGGACAAGGGAGATCACAATCCACCACTTCAGCAGCACCAGCAGGCCGACCAGTTCAGTAGTCCAACACTTCAAGAACGGATGGCGGCCAGCTCCAAAATCATTTTTATGCTTTGTCCTCTCGTCAGGATCAGGGAGCTCACTTGATCTTATCACGGGTATGTTACATCATTTCCGTCTAGATGTTTATGCCCTACTAGATCCAGGAGCCACACTATCGTTTGTGACTCCCTATATAGCTTTCCAGTTTGATATAAGTCCAGAAGTCCTCTCAGAACCATTCTCAGTCTCTACCCCAATTGGTGAGTCAGTTAGAGCCAGCCAGGTGTATAGAAACTGCCCAATCTCAATCTTGAATAAGGTCGTTCCAGCTGATCTCGTAGAGTTAGACATGGTAAATTTCGATCTCATTCTTGGCATGGATTAGTTACACTCCGGTCATGCCTCAGTCGGCTGCAGAACTATAGTCGTCAGATTTCAGTTCCCTAATGAGCCAGTTTTAGAGTGGAGGGGCAGCAGTTTAGTGACTAAGGGTCAGTTTATTTCCTACCTTAAGGCCAAAAAGCTTATTTTTAAAAGGTGTATTTATCGTCTAGTTCGGGTCAAAGATTCCAACTCTGAGACCCCATCTATACAGTCAGTTCCAGTTGTCAGCGAATTTCTTGACGTGTTTCCTAAAGATCTTCCCGGAGTCCCTCCTGAGCAGAAAATAGAGATCGGCATAGACCTCCTTCCAGACACTCAGAAAATCTCCATCCCTCCTTACAGAATGGCTCCAGCTGAGCTTAAGGAGTTGAAGGAGCAGCTAAAAGATCTTCTTGATAAAGGTTTCATCAAGCCCAACATCTCTCCATAGGGTGCTCCAGTATTATTCGTGCGAAAGAAAGACGGTACTCTCAAAATGTGTATCAATTTTCATCAGTTGAATAATGTCACGGTGAATAATAGGTATCCCCTACCCAGGATTAATGACTTGTTCGACCAGCTTTAGGGAGCCAGTTGTTTCTCTAAGGTAGATCTCAGGTCGAGGACCATCAGCTAAGGGTCAGAGAATGTGATATACTGAAAAAAGCTTTCAGAACTCGACATGGTCACTACGAATTCGTGGTTATGTCCTTCGGACTAACTAATTCCCCCGAAGCTTTCATGGACCTGATGAACAGGGTTTTCAAGCCGTATTTAGAAATATTCGTCATTGTATTCATTGATGATATTTTGGTATACTCCAGAAGCCGGAAGAACATGCAAACCATCTGAGGATAGTGCTACAAAAGCTCTGAGACCACCAGTTGTTCACTGAGTTCAGCAAATGTGAATTCTGGTTGAAGATCCTCAAAAGATAGTAGCTGTGAAAGACTAGCCAAGACCTACTCCCTTACCAAAATCAAAAATTTCTTGGCTCTTGCGTTATTACCAGCATTTTGTGGAAGGTTTTCCCTCTATTGTGTTTCCTATGACTAGATTGACTCTGGAAAAGGTGAAATTTCAGTGGTCAGATGCGTGTGAGAAGAGTTTCCAGGAGTTGAAGACTCGGGTCACTACCGCTCCAGTGCTAACCTTATCGGAAGAAATAGATGGGTTCGTAGTGTATTGTGACGCTTCTAGATTTGGACTCAGTTGCGTTTTGATGCAGAAGGGTAAGGTGATAGCTTATGCCTCCAGATAGCTCAAAGTTCATGAAAAGAACTATCCGACTCATGACCTTCAGTATGTGTTCAGTCAGAAAGACTTAAATCTTCGACAGAGAAGGTGGTTGGAGCTATTGAAGGATTACAACAAGAGTGTGCTATACCACTCGGTCAAAGTCAATGTGGTGGCTGATGCCCGAAGTAGGATGTCTATGGGGAGCGTGGCTCATGCTGAGGAGAACAGAAAAGAACTGGCAAAGGATATTCATAGGTTAGCTTGGTTGGAGTGCAATTAGTTGATTCAGCTGAGGGCGGAGTAGTTGTGCAGAGTGGATCAGATTCCTCATTGGTCTTTAAAGATAAGCCAAGGCAGGATGAAGATCCCAGGCTGCTTAAGCTAAAGGAAGCAGTTCTCAGAAGAGAAGTGGAGGCTTTCTCCAAAGGGGGAGATAGTGTACTCCATTACCAAGGTAGACTATGTGTATCAAAAATAGGTGACCTGAGATAGAAGATACTGGATGAAGCACACAGTTTGAGATATTCTATCCACCTAGGTGACACTAAGATGTATTGTGATCTGCAGGATATTTCCTGGTGGAACGGCATGAAAATATCCATAGCGGAATTTGTGGCTAAGTGCCCGAACTGCCAATAGGTTAAGGTGGAACATCAGAGACCGGGAGGTATGAAACAGGATATCAGCATACCAACATGGAAGGGGGAAGAAGTAAATATGGAATTTATTACAGTTCTATCTCAGTTCATGAAGATATGCAGAAGGTGCAACATATCAGGGAGAGGTTGAAAACAGCACAAAGCCGACAGAAATCCTCTGCTGATGTGAGGAGAAGAGAGTTAGAGTTTGCAATAGATGATTAGGTTTATCTGAAAATTTCTCCCATGAAAGGGGTGATGAGGTTTGGGAAGAAAGGGAAATTTAATCCGAAATATGTGGGACCCTATAGAATTCTTAAGCGAATTGGCAGTGTGGCATATGAGTTAGAATTACCTCCAGAGTTGGCATATGTGCATCCAGTCTTCCATGTGTTACTGTTGAAGAAGTGCATCGCTGATCCAACTTCAGTTGTGCCACTAGACAGTGTGGGGGTGAAAGATAGTCTCTCTTACGAAGAGGCCCCAATTCAGATTCTTGATCATCAGGTTCGTAAGCTGAGAAACAAGGAAGTCACTTCGATGAAAGTCTTGTGGAGGAACCAGCTAGTTGAGAGAGCCACATGGGAAGCAAAAGCAGACATGATGGCCAGATACCCTCACTTATTCCCTTCCAGTTCAGTTCCAGCATTAGGTACTAAATCCCTCCTCAGTACACTATTTTGTGTCGTACTTATCAGCTCTATTTGGATTTTCAATGTACATTCTAGTTGCATCAGCTCTGTTAGCATGGTTAAGTCAGTTCGGAGTCAATTACTCCTTCAGAAATTAGTTCATAGACTCAGTCTGGGAATTGCAGCTCTTTTCCCTAGTTTTCCAATAGTTTTAGCCTTCATTCGAGGACGAATGATCCCAAGGGGGATATATTGTAATACCCCTCAACTTTCCTAGACCAAACTCAGACCTTGCAAGAAAACTCCAGAAGAAACCAGAAAAAAATGCCTCATGACGACTGATACAACGAGTTGTGGTCAGCTCCAATGACTCGTTGTGTTAGTCATGGTCAGCCCTGTTTGTTCCTTCGAGAACCAACGGGATATGGAATGACCCATTGGGAAAATAAAGATTTTTCCTGTCACTCGGTTTTCCCTAGCTCAGAAATCCCTTTTCCAGGACCGCACCACTCAACCAACGAGTCGTTGTGTGTCACAACAACTTGTGGTGTGAATCATTGATTGAGAGTCCCAGAAACCTTCTTCAGTAAGAACGAGTGGTACCAACGACCAATTGTCTCACACAATGAGTCTTTGTGACCATCCATCGTGTCAAGTCATGGATTTTTATAATTTTTCTAGTGAAGGTAACGGCTCAACAAAATGACCCATTGGGTCTACAACGAATCGTTGTGTTGCCCGTTGTCAGGCCTCCCAGATTTTTTAACCAGTGACCATGGGAGGAACCAACGACCCGTTGGTTCATCCAATGAGTCATGGTACCCCTTGTTTCCAGTTACAGTGAGCCCAGAACCCAGGCAGTAGGACAAACGACTGGTCCCAAGGAGTCGTGGTCTTAACTAATGACTCGTTGAGTGACCCGTTGGTCCCCTATCGACAGTTTTTTCCAGGTTTTTCCCCAGAGATATTTTTGTAATTTCCCACCTTTTTAACCCCTAAACTACATCATTTTAGGTTATTAGGGAATTTATAGGGGTAATCGATGATTATTTCACCCCTCTCATCCCCTCAAAAAATCATTTCGTAAGTTTTCTCTCAGAAACTCTCAGGGCAAGAACTAAGGCAGTCAGCTTCTTCTCAGATTCTCAAGGGATTCTCTCCGGAAATTCTCCACCGGGTATGTGAGAATTCAACAATGGAATTGTTCTTCCCTTGTGTCCCTAAAAACATTTCTAAATTTTCTATCAGTTATAGCCTTGTGTTTTTGAAATGTAGAAGGGTTTCAGACAAAATTCTTTAAATTTCAAGTGGAATATTATTCATGATGTTAGCTGCTTTATTATTCCCAATTTCTATAAATTTTGTGGAACTAACATCTAGTAAAATGATTTAGCCCTAGTTTCTCAATTCAGTAAATTAGAATCTTGTATGTTGGACTAGTTTTTCCCTGTGGCTTGATTCTATCAGTTTTGAAATTCTCATATTGTTAGTATATGTTGAAATCTCAGTCAGATGCATGTTAGTCCAGTCTCAGTTAGATTATTAACATAACCAATATTAGTCAGAAATGTCAGCTGATTAGTTTGACTACAGTCTTTTCTTGAGGTGTAAGTGGTGCCTCCCAGTTATCAGTTTTTATAATCAGATATCA
This sequence comes from Datura stramonium, assembly GCA_018107945.1. Lineage (NCBI taxonomy): Eukaryota > Viridiplantae > Streptophyta > Magnoliopsida > Solanales > Solanaceae > Datura > Datura stramonium. The sequence goes on from JACEIK010001327.1 coordinate 160,829, forward strand.
GATTTTAGTGGTTCTTTAGACTGTTATGACACTTCCAGATAAGAACCTCTGACCAGTCTTAAAACCCCCAGCTTCATATTTCAGTTTGTTCTTTAGACGGTTAGATGCTTTCAAATAAGCAGCTCTGGCCAGTCTTAGAACACCAGTTACAAAATCCGATCTAATAAGACTCTCAGGTTACTTCCAGATAGGTATTCCTGACTTAGTCTTGGACCACAGTTTTGAGCAATCAGCTTAGTAGTCAGTCTAGGACTATCCAATGGGAGTAGGACTTAGCACTAAGCGTACCGGGGTTCCAGCGCACCCAGGTTCCTAGAACTACGTTGCCACCGTAGGTTATTTTATTGGTTTTATGGCCCAATACTTGTGATCACCCAGTTCATGCCTTTATACCCTGGCAAGGTATATTAGGTCCTACCGATAGGGTGTATACATCGGACTCCACATCTAGCTCACGTGGTTATATGTCGGTTATACCCTCTCCCACTAGTAAGTACTGTCTGAGTTTAGCTCAGCTCAGAACAATTTCAGTTTACTCAGTTCAGATCGGTATCTCAGATTCAGGGCATGTATATGACCATCAGATAGGATCATTTTAACCACTCCAGTTACATTTCAGTTTACTCAGTTTTAGTATTTCAGTTGGTCATTGCATTTCATTAAAATTCAGTTATTTATTCCTTTATGTTGTATGTTTCTCCCATTTACTCAGTACATTCAAAGTACTGACGCATACCTTCTATGTTGTATCGTATTATGATACACGCAGGTTCTCAGCCTCAGCACTATTAATAGATCTTCTCCGGGTGATATCAACTGTACCAGTGGTGAGTCCTCATCTTTCGAGGACAATGTTTATTTTCTTCAGTTATTTTCATTCAGTTAGACTTTAGAGTTAGCTGGGGGCTTGTCCTGGCAACTCATCAGTTGTAGATGGATTTCAGACATAGATTCAGACTTTCAGTTTTTCTTTCAGATGTAAAAGCTTTTTTTATTTAGTTTTCATAAATGGTTTATTTATTTAAGCTTTTTCTATGATTACTCATATTACTATTATTATGATAGACCATGGGTTGGCTTGGGATTACTTGTGACTCCAAGTATCGTGTCTCGTCCAGGTTATAGACTCGGGTCGTGACAATAACTAACTACAACCTTCAAAAATCATGAAAATTATAACAAGAAGGAAATTTGTATTCTAATTGACAGGCAACCCTAGCATTGATTCAAAAAGGGCTAGATCTGATAAAGATTTTAGGAAGGTTTTGGGGGCACAAGGGAAGAGCAATTCCCTTGTTGAAATCCCACATACCTAGAGTAGAGATTCCCCCTGAGATTGCTTGAGAAATCTTAGATTGAAACCCTTGGTCTTGCTATGGGAGAACTGACTAAGTTTTCTACGTAATGAACTTGAGAGAATGAGAGAAATGAAGATAGAACATTGACTAACTCCCTAAATCCCTTTGATTCTAACCCCAAAACGACGTAGTGTGGGCATTAAAATGATAGAAAGTTACAAAAATGCCCCTGGAATTTAGACTGTTAAAACCTCACTGCCAGTGACCACAAGCGACCTAACAACATTGGACGACTTGTGGTCCTCACTCGTCGGTGCCACTGGAAAATCCCATCTTCAACTCAGCACTCTGACCACGACTCACATCATGAGTCGTGAGGTAACACCATGACTCGTGGCTCCATCCATGGTCACCCCTAGCCTCGGCTTGACATTGGCCTGCCACCCACTTCACGAGTCACTTACAACTCGTGGAGTACTTCACGGGTCACTTCACGACTCGTGGAGTACTTCACCGATCACTGGACCTGTGACCTGGCGTAATATTTTCCTGCTTTCTTCATTTAAACTCTCGGGTTTGATCTTAGAAACTTTTGGGTATTACAAGGAGTAGCGTTAGTATAAAACACAGTACTAGTAGGCATCATCCGCTGACCTTACATAATAACACGTAAGCATGGAAACAACAATATGGGGTCAGCCCAAAACATCAATCGTACACAACAATGCTCATTTCAGGAACCAAATATCCTCAGGTTTCACCTAGCCTGCTCACTAGATTAGGCCATTCGCTGCAGTGGTCGCCTGACCACTGTTGCGGTCTCGCTGTAGCGGAACAAGTTTCGTTGCAGTGGTACTGCCCCGTGCAGTAGCTCGACTTAGCTGCACCTTTATTATTTCACTAACTCTTTGAAATTCACATATAATCTTATTCATTCAAATATACGTATGTAACTGCCATCGATATACAAAATACTACATAACTACATGCGATATAGAACGAAACATCACAAAGATGGCACAACTCAATTATTAGTTCTCATGTAACGCCTCACATTTCAGGAAACAAGCACATGATCACACGCTCAATTTAGTCAAATACCCACATACTCATTGAAATTCTAACATTCCTACAATACATTACATAATAGAACCAATAGTGACGTGTGGGGCACACGCCTCTGTCGCATCACCATGAACACTCTATCATTAAACATCGATGTACACATATGCCAGAAGGTCTTATTTCTTCCCTTATAGTTATGACCTGTAGGGGACTCTAGAAATTCATGTATTGTACCAGTGTGGTACCTGCTCCCACTCATATGCTCGTCCGGATACTCCCCTCGAACACGAGCCACTCAGTCAGTATTGCTCGCCCAGATGCTCTTCTCGGACACGAGTCACTCATAGGATATTCATATTATCCACATTCCATATCATAATGATTATACTATTAATGAATCCGTTGTTTGACTTTTAGGAGGTCTCAGTTATCTCCATTCCTTTAATTATAAGGCAATTCATCCTTTATAGTTATGACAATACAAGGAACACATATAACATCTCAGACATCAATTACACCTCTCTTAAGCACCAACAACATGTCAACTTCACCTCAGGGATTACATGAAACATGGAAATTATCACATCACTGATGTCCGGAAACCAATCAACATTTTATCATTCCGTATACATAAATGACATTATATAAAGACTAACTCCTCTAAATCATAACTTACCTCGATTTAGGAGGGTTCGAATGAGAATTACTCTATTGGAGTCTTGCCCTTCCTCAATGCTTTCGAATGCGCAAAGTGTAGAACAAGAATTTAACACAATTCAACAATCTACTACTAACACAAGGGTCTTAGGAAATCAACCACCCCATTCAACCTATTACCACTAGTCACTTTGTTACTCATGGCTCAATTCCCTAACATTATTCTCTCAACCCCCCTCCCAAAGCAATTTTAATGGTAAAGTCTCAACTCACCTAGTTCTAGGTCCCAATTTCCACATGAACCATGTTCTATACAACTACATATTAGGAAATGATCATTAATCCCTTTTTAAACTTAAAATCAAACTCCCATTAGTCCTCCATTATTCAACTCTAGTTCTATCAACCTAGGGTTTCTTTGCTAGCAAATCACCATTAGAGGTCCCCCTCCTAGATTTCTAGGTATTTATGAAATCAACCGTGGTGGTAGCAAGTTAAGAACTTACCTTGAGAAGGAAAATCAACTACTCTGGGAAAAATCGCCTTCAGTTCTTGGATTTTCGTGCTTTAGAAATAATGGGGTATAACCCCTGAAATCCCACTTAAAACCACTCTCTAATTCCCGTTGGCCACTGCAGTGGTCACTTTTCTGCTGCAGCGAACCCTCTATGGCAGTCAGGACACCACTACAGCGATTCTGATGGTTGCTCTCTCGGTCCATCACGGTGGAACTTCGACTGTTACCACGGCCTCACTGCAGTAGGAATTTGACCACTGCAGCAGTCCTCCATAATCAGTATCTCCTCAACATCAACCTTTTCATCATATCTCACAATGACACCTTCCTACCCACAATCTAGGATAGTTAAGGTGTTCCCAACTCACTCCCCTTGTAATGATGTACAAGTCATTACACTCCAAGCCAGGATTACATCTGCACGAACACCTCCTAAGTGGTGTTTAAGCCAATTAAAACTAAAAACAACTTTACCACAATAATTGCACTTGATTTTTAACTTTTATCAACTGCCATACCATGTTGACGAACATTAACTTTATCTAAAGTCATTTCACATTTATATCGAATGTTCTTCAACTGCAAAACTACAAACCATGAGTTATTAAGACTTCTTTAAAAAATTGATAAATTGGAGAGTGCCCGTAACTTTCATTCCAAGAATGTATAAAGTTATAAGACCCTTGATATCAGTTAAACAGTGACCAAATAAATCAGAGACTATTTCAAGTGAATAGCCAACTCTTTCCATTCCTATTTACTTAAGACAGTGTAGAAAATAGAATAAATATTCAATCACAACTGTAATGATAAATGCAAGTGCAAATTTAAGTTGAAGCATGGAATCATTAGAAAGTAAAATAAAAAGAACTACATGATATGACATATATAATACCAAATAAAGATTTCATCCTTGACTACTTAGTTGAATTTTTATCTACATTGAAAAAAGTCACTGATCAACCAATTTTTCGGTAAGGCATATGCAAACAATCAAAATCTTAATTTTGGTTAATAACATAGGCTATTTATTTTTCAACGAACGCCTGATCGTGTCACTAAACTTAAAAAGGTAAAAGGAACCAGCAATTTTGTCTAAACTCAAATAACAGTAACATGTTCGAAGCAACAGGTATGAATTTTAATATTTATTTCACCTGGAAAGTTCATTAATCCATTCCTTCATCTTCCTCATTTGTAACTGCAAAATAATTTAATGTGTATTAAATTATGAATTATTAAGTTTATTAATTGATTCATTCATCTTCCTCATTTGTAACTGCAAAATCTTGTAATGTGTATCAAATTATGAATTATTACACTGCTAAATCAATTTTTTGTCATTTCATACTCTAGGTTTAAATTCAATTATCATTTCACATTTGTAGCATACATTTAACACCTCGGCGTAAAAATAAACATTAAACACTGATCAACTAAATCTCTTGTAATACAGGTGCAAACAACTAAACTGTTTTCATTGTTAAATAATGAAGAAGAATAGAGTCAGGATAAACCATACAAGTATGGATATCATCACCTCAAACTAAAGTTAAACGACATTAAGAAAGCAAATTCTTCGTCAAAATACATCTACTGGTGTCACTAAACTAAATTGTCTAAGCTTAAACATCGTAAAAGGTCAGGAGAAACATTAAACTCTCTACTTCTTGCACTTATTTTTGTCTTCATCACTTATTTCATCTTCATCTTCGATTAGGTTTCTTCTTTTCCTATTCTTAGCCCCATCAATGACATGTACTTCCTCAAGATCTTCCAAACTCTCCAATAAGACATCAGCAAATATCTGTTTGTTATATAAAAGTAAATTTAACAACATGTCTTTTAAACATATTCATCATAAGAATAAGTAGAAACCTCATACTTGAAATAGTAAATCAAAATACCTTTTCTTTGGACAGTTCTTTAGTTCCCTGAGGTTTTGGTACGCTTTCATCCTCTGGTAAGTTTTTCACCTGTAAAAGCAAGAAGTAAAAAGATGTTTTACAAACTATATGATATTGTGTATTACAAATTTCAACAGTCTATATTGCAATACCTTTCTCTCTTCTCTTTGCATGTACTCTAATTCCAACTTATCATCTGGATTTCAAACCTTTGATACTGTAAAATTTTCAAACCCCTCTTTTAAATTGTACATATTTAATTTAAGCTTAAAAATATAATATTTCCCATGAAGGCTTTCAATTTGGACAGGAACATCATTCTTATCCGATGACAGCTTGTTGAACAACTTATGAGCTGATGTACCGAGGAGTTTTTTAGCCACGTTATTGAATAAGACAAAAGTACTTTTTCCAGTCCTATCTTTCACTTTTATGTGTATCTTGTACCTAAATTTATAAAATAAGTTATATTAATTAGTAATACAGAATAAATTCACAGCCTTTTCAGGATCCTTATTGCAATCTTTTTTGCAGTCGGAGCATTGATAAACACCATTTGCAGGTTCAATCTTCTTTGAGCACACATTACATGAAATGTAGTACGATCTAAAATAGTTCATTACTTCTGAAATTTTACTCCACACGGCAACAATTTATTCCTACAATTCTGAAGAAAAATACAATCTTGTTCTGGGAAAATGGCAAATCAAAAATCTAAGAAGTAAAAAATAACTTGTATGTCAGGACTCCAATCAGACTCCAAAAAATTCTTAATGTCCATCTAGTTCATAAACATCTCTTTCTCAATTGGAATGCTATTAACATTAGAGCTTTCAATAATTTGTACTCCCTTGGACATGGTGGAAAACTTTTACATCAAAAATATGTAATCTATATCAAGATTAATATATATTTTGCTAGCATATGTAGTGGAGAAGCTAACCTCACCTAATAACAATGAAAAATTGCGGATGTAATAAAAATTATGGTGACAATTTCTTCATAATGTTAGCATATAAATATAGAACATCTGATAATTAAATCTAAACAATACCACGAATTTTCTTAACTGTTATGGAAGTTACAATTACTATATATGGCCCAGAATCCTTTGTGTGAAAGTAAGGAGCAAACTTCTCTCCTAAATCTTCCCATAAGTTAATTTTTGATTTCGCCAAACTATCCAAAAAAATAAAACTCAGAATATAATACTTTATTTAAATCTAATCAAAAGAAATGACCAATTTTTGTTTCTCAAACAGTACAATTTACTTTGAGACACAACTAAATAGATTAAATAGACGAAATTTAACAAAATTTTACATTTTGTATCATAAATTCACCTTTTGGAAGATAACTAAATAAAGCTACTTAAAATGAGATGAGCGGCTTACTAATCAATAAGAATTTGGATGTCCCTTTTTTTCCACTTCGATCCAGCACTCTCTATATCACCAACTCCATATAAACAACCAACTACGCATATAAATGAAGAGCAAAAGGTGTTTGCTGGAATAACATTGATAGTTAAATAATTTGTCAAAATTTGAAAATTATAATTATATATATACCTGTTAAGATCGTGTTGTTGTTCACCCTTGACTCAATCAATTCTGATTTAATAAAGTGAAATCCGTTCATAGGAATATCAATAATATTTTCAGTTAAACTCTTGATTGCATTTGAGGAAAAGAAAATAATTTTCAATGGGTTTTCAACCGGTCTATATGCACCATTACTTTCAACTACTTTGAAGTTCTTGATGACAGATAATGAGCGTTCACTCAACTTGTTCTTAAACCAGTTAATATGATTTTTTTCGAACTACAGCATGCACCAAATCGCTCTGATATATAAAAACATGTGATTTTAGAATTAAAAGTTTGGAAAAGAACGTGTATTTTTTAAAAATAAAAATTACGTAATGAGGTACATTTTCATCAACAAATATCATATCCAAACTGATCAACTCATCATCTTTCTCGAAATTAATTGCATCCCACATTCTACAAATCCTAACCCTTATCATCAAATCATCTCTATTTAGTAACCAACTCTGAACCTTCCAACCAGTGTAATCACACTTCCTAGTCATACCTTCTCGTACAGCTTCGATAGCATCTCAAGCCGAGTAACCACCAATGCAGCTAAGCATTTGGCAGCAGCTCTTCTAACCTTCCAACTGACATCTTCATCATCCGTGTATTCATTAGCACTCTCACTACAACAAAAATTGACAAGTGATTAGATTAGTAAGAAGTCTGCAATGTATAATCATAATGGGTCCTAACAAGCTTCAGAGCGTAAGTGAGCATACTCATCTTCATCTTCCTCGAGAAAGGGTTTGTTGGATCTCGAAAGACAACGTCATTCGCTGGACATCACCGTCAGAGACACTAGCAGGACTGTTCAGGTGCACAGAAGAAATGTATCTAATTTTTATTTTTTAGTCAAAACATCCAACACTCAAACCAATACAGGTTAAAGATCATTAACTCAATAGAAGAGAATTAACAACTGCATAGCACATCTAAAAAAGTAAGAAGGTATTTGTTTGATTATTAACAATCTCCTTCTGGCACATAATAGCTACAACTTTAAGGATTTTCCTTTAATTGAGAAATGGTAAGTGTGTGATTGATATAGCACCACAAAAGCGCTATCAAAGTATACTTACAGGACATTAGTATACTTCAATTTTTGCTATTAAAAATAAATCCATGTAAAATACACCCAATTTTGATTTTTGAAACTTTTGACATCCCCAATATCCTTCCTATCCTTTCTCTTACCACTTTATTTCTGCACTGTACTATCCAAGCTCAAGTTCACATTAGAAATTGCATATATTTAGATTTTAGTCTTCTAAAGTGAAACATGTGTTCCTAAAAATGACCATCTTTTACGGTTGACGTAAAATGAAAATAGAAAACACAAAATAAGACAAGTAACGGTATGTAAAGAATCAAAAGCAATGACCTTACCTTGATTCATTCAGATCGGTCTGTCCCTTTATAACATTGCATGTTTGTCGCAATAATTCAATGAATGTACTAAACACATCTATCTGTTGAGCAAGTATATAGACAATTAAAACTAGTTCATTTAGAAATTCAAAAGACATTTCAATTGACCTTAGCATTCTTTTCCCCTTCTTTAAACATGTCAATCAACTTTGAACAAGCATGCACAAGGTTAAAGTCAGCATTATTAACTTATTATGACTATAAGACAAATAGACAATCACAGTATCCAGAAACATTTCAACTTCAATAAGAATGCAAAGCTACATCTGAGCAATACACTTGAAAGAAACATCTAATGTTAAACATAGGGGAAACGCTATATCAAACTATAAATATACAACAACAACAACAATAACCCAGTGTAATCACACTTCCTAGTCATACCTGCTCATACAGCTTCGATAGCATCTCAGGTTGAGTAACTACCAATGCAGCTAACCATTAGGCAGCAACTCTTCTAACCTTCCAATTGACATCTTCATCATCCGTATATTCATTATCACTCTCACTACAACAAAAATTGGCAAGTGAGTAGATTAGTAAGAAGTCTGTAATGTATAATCATAATGGGTCCTAGCAAGCTCCAGAGCATAAGTGAGCATACTCATCTTCATCTTCCTCTTCCTCGAGAAAGGGTTTATTGGACCACAAAGGACGACGCCGTTCCCCGGACATCACCATCGGAGACACCGGCTGGACTGTTCAAGTGCACAGAAGTAATGTATCTGATTTTTGTTTTTTAGTCAAATCATCCAACGCCCAGACCAATACAGGTAGAAGATCATTAACTCAATATGNTATAGAAAGAAAACAAAAGTTAAAGAGTATTGACTTGAAGAGAGTCTCAGCAAATTTTAAAGCACCAGCAAATAACACACACAATCTTTCATCACCCCAAGTAGATCAAGAATTGCAACAATTTTTTTCTTTTTAAAAAAAAAATTCCAATAGTCCAATCTATATTTGTAGGAGAGGGAGCTCAGAGGATCAGATCTAGAAAAAAAGTGATTGAATTCTTGTGTTTTCTTGTGTTGAAGTCATGCCGTTACAGACACCCAACAGGAATGAGACGCTTGTAAGAAGACAGTTTCCCGTCGGTGTATGTGATAACAATAAATGGCAATAATTAAATAAATGAGTTTAAAAAATAATTTTAAATGAAAAAAATACTAAAAAATTATTAATAAAAAAATAAATGGGAATGGGGGCCTTAGAAGCATGCTACATCAGCATGCCCATAACCTTATATATAGAGAGAGATATTTCATTTTCCCTCACAGTTATTCTTTTCATTTCTCTCTTAAAAAGAACTAAAAAGAAAAGTTCCTCTGATGTATTTTCTGGTGTCTTACGAACATAAAATCTTGAAATAAAATTTACATATTTGTAACTTGTGTTTTGTGTGTTGTATTGATTATGAAAATAAAAATGAAGTCACTGAAAAATTAGACTTGTACCCTTCTATTAACCTTGGTCTAAAAAAGAAATTTCTTCTGCTTAATCTTGGTGGGCTTATAGCCGATAGAGTTTATTTGTAAATTGAGTCCGCTGTTCGAAGCTACACCGATACTGAACTTAAACTAGGAATTTTTTTAGATATTTGTGGTAATTGAAGAGTCAATTGAGGAGAGAATCGATGTTACATGCCAAATATCAAAATATTACGTACCTTTTGAGTTGCCGAAGAATTGTGAGAAATATCGTGTATGAATATGAAGAGGAAGAGAGGAAATCCTCAAAGAAGGAGTCTCACCTTTCATTACAACAGAAAAAGCAAACAAATTTATGAATTTACACGAAACAACAAAGAATGAGGAAATTCAGAATGTGCTTCACTGTATGCTACGTGGTTGTTCTGTTGGAGGATGATAGACACGTATAATGAATTATTGAAAAGTCAAATATGCTCTAAGTATGAAATTTATTTATACTAAACAGACATGGTCATCCTAAACCTTTTTTACTGTTGTAAATGACAGCGGCTCCAAAACTCCTAGCAGGATTGATACCAGTTCCAATAATAGGAATAATAGCCAAATGAATCATAAAAACAGCAAACCCAATAGGCAATGGAGCCAACACAAAGAAACATGAATTTTGACAAATATCCTGTTGAAAATTTGCTCATCGTTAAGAGATTACCAACGGAAAGTCCATAAAAAACATTTATGAATCAAAAAAAATAAAAATAGTAAAGGTACTTATAGGGATATGGGAGTCACATGCATTTCTCTTAGGGTTAGAAAACCAGTGTGGACAAGAACAAAATTTAATATGAATATTTTCCCTCTCCTTTTTTATATCATTAGTCCCATAAGTTTTCTCCTTTTTTATATCATTCCTTAAGTCCCATAAATTTGATCATGTAAAATTTGACCCATTTTCTCATTAAACGAAAGGTACGAAATAAATCAGATATCAATAATCTCAGCTTCCAAAGCAGTACCATTGTTGTAATCAGGTTGCATAAAGTTAGTAGCACCACCTAGTGTGTTGTAGTAGCGCTTCATAAATGCCTTCACAAAACCAACTCCATAAATTGCACTTAATGACTGCAATTATATATTCCACTGCCCTAACTAATGACACCTTCCTTGCTAAGAACAACTCAAATATCACTGCTGGATTTATACGTCTGCCTACAACACGCAAAAAATAAGTTAAAATATATGTAAATTTTATTTTAAGATTTTATGTTCAAGTTCATACAAAATTTAAGAAATTTGAACCTCCTACTCCTAATCTGTCACATAAATAGAACCCATATTTCTATATTTAGAACTTCTTTCACTACACAAGACAAAAATATAAATTATCTCCTAAATTCTGGATCAAGTTCACATAAAATTTAAGCAATTTGAGTTACTCCTAATCTGTCACATAAATAGAACCCACATTTCTATATTTAGAACTTCTTTGACTACACAAAATAAAAATATGAATTAGCTCCTAAATTCATTGATCCTGTCATCACTAGTAAAAAAAATTTGATAATATATCGCTAATCCTTTGTTAAATAGGAGTAGAGATGAATTTTGTTTGCTTAGCAACAGAAATTGTCCCCAACAAGGATTGTGGTGGGATAGATTCGAGCTCTGAATGTAACAATTGTTGTTAAGCTTCTACTTATATGGGTCTTGCATCATGTGAATCTGAATTAGTCACGGCTTCAATATTTATGAAACCAAAAAAAATATTCTTGTACGGAAGAACTTCCAACTATACATAAAACCCAAATACCTCACCTTGACTTGTGCGATTGTGGCAGAAAAAGAGAGAAACCTAGGAATGCCTTGCCAATTGGAATGTTAAGGATACAGAGAAAACCTCAAACTAAAATTCAAAAAATACCTGAAAAGACAAAAATTAATAATTAAACACTGAATATGATATGAGTGAAGGAAAAAAGGTAGATATCTGTTACTGGAACATCATTAAAACTTGAAAGCAAGATGTTATCTCTGCTGTGGAGGGACTATAATTCTCTGCTAATTACTGAGATTGCTCACAAGTGAAACTGATTTCACAAGTTTTAATTCAGCAGCAAAAATAATTAAGGAGAAAATAGATTAGGGCTTTAACTAAAATAAAAGACTAAAAAGAGAAAAAAACGCAGAGCTGAGGAGACACAGCGGTGAAGAGAGGAGATGAAGATGAAGCCAATGCCCATTCAATATACCTAGAGAGACACGTAACCTACAATAATGCACTGAAAAAGACAAAAATACCCTAAAATTTGAATCAAAGGACAGAAAACAAACATGTCGAAATAAGCTTTTTCTATAATATAGAAATAATGTTATCTAAACTTTTATTAAGCCTTCGTAAAATTTATTAATCTATACAATATTAAAAGTATAAAGACGTTTTGAAATATTGATTGAATTTTTTCCTTCATTAAAAGACTCTATAACAAATAAAATTATTTTTTTTTTAAATAATTACCATTAATTATCATCCTAATATTTGAGATTTTAAAATTAACTAAAATTATAGATATTAAATATTTACATATTTGTAAAAGATATAAATTCTTGATATTTAGTATTTTAATATTGACTAATACGTTGATTCTTAAATCTTACTTATTTGAATTATATTAAAAGTCCTAACATTTAAGACTTTAAAATCAATTACAATTCTATTAACTTATATTAATTCATCATTTACTAAACTGACTAATTATTCATCACAATATTTAACTCACAGTATGAAAAAATAAATTAAAGAGTATAATTTTATCATTCATTAATATGTTGAATTCTTTCTTCTTCTTTTTCTTCTTCTTCTTCTATTTCTTTTTTTAAAAAAATTATATATATATATATACACAACATACTTTAAATTATTTCAATTAATTG